>JANDKE010000838.1:0-19549 GCA_027627275.1 Coprinellus aureogranulatus | reverse complement strand
AATGAAGAAAAAAGGTACGTTTTCTTGCTTGCACTTCCAGGTCATGTTTGGAGTTGCTCCTGTACGAGCGACCATCCTATTGAAGCTCCGGGAAAGGTCACTTGCTGGCTTTGTCTTCCCTGAATGCGCTCTTGCTCTAATGCCACCACCGTAAACTGACACAACCCTCCCCTATAGTTGCAGCAACAGGCTCGAAGAGCTACATCCTCCGCTCAACTCTGCACCCCTCTATCATCGCCCTCGCCGCCGAACCCCACGACGATATCCTCGAAGAGGAATCCGCCGACCTCCCCGGCCAACCAGACTCTTCTGACTCGGAAGAGGAGGTGCTCGACGACGGAGACGACGACGAAGAGCGACCTCCCAAGTCTTTCGGGAGCATAATCTCCTGGAGCCACAACGACCAAGTCGGCGCTCTCGGCGTCCTCTACACAATCCTTGCTTTGATCCTTGTACACGGGCGTGCAATGCCCGACATGGATATGAGGTCTTTCACGAAGAAGTTGCATTTGCCTCCTGTCGGAAGCCCAGTGCACTTTTCCAGCACCTCGACGATGAGGAGTCTGACTGTGGAGAATTACCTGTCTTTGTTACAGCGCCAGGGGTACCTGGACTGTCGCTCCATTGGCGATGCTGGGAAGCCAGGTGCAGGGAGCAAGCGTGTCCGAGCAACGCAGGCTCCGAGGAACGACGATGAGAATAATGGGCAGATGTACGAGTGGAGATGGGGGCCGAGGGCGATGTGTGAGATTGGAGAGCAGAGGATCGCAGAGTTCATTGGGGAGTTCATGGTTGAGGGAGAACCTGTGGCGAACGAGAGGGCCAAAGAGGCTAAGGTAAAGAAGATGGTGGAAGGTGTGGAGAAGGCGGCGGGAAGCAAGCTGGTTGAGGTTGCTTGATAAAAGGATAGAAGCGCTCTTTTGCTTTACCTTATTTCCTTCTGTTCTTGACGCTGTACCATACTATCCGATTTACATAGCGAGTGTAGAATGCTGCGATTGTACATCGTGGCACTCTAAATTATTCATACTGTACCAAGTAGCCGAACATTAAAAGACAGGAGGCTAGGGTAGCGCATGTCTCCCCATAAGAATACAGGGACGAGTGTATCAGAGCTTCCAGAACTCTATATACTCGCAACTTCAACCGTCTTCGTCACCATAGGGAGCGGTACGTGGCTCTTCTCCCCATGCCAACTAGACTGCCATGGTCAAATCCTTGAAAGTCAAGTACCTGTGCGCTTGTTCCCATCCATGAACGGGTGCCCCTTGATTACCCCATACGCCATTGTCGCTGCTAAATCCTCTGGCCCACGATCCGGCTCGTATGCTGCGAGATGCAGAGGACGTGTCAACGCAGAGTACAGTTCGTTAGGTTTGACGATAACCGCTTGCGCTGGCGATGTGATCTGGGCATTTATCCGTTTCGCATACTCGGCGGTGAAGACATGGGAGAGGCGTGACACTGCTTGGGATGTACGAGATCCGGACATGGTGGTGGTTTGGTCGAAAGGTGGAGCGCGCCCATTTAGGACGCGTCTTTCCCGCGTCGGCGGAGGGCGGAACGTTCACGCGGTTGAGCGACGATATCGGCATCCGCCGGGCGCTTATGTGCGTGCTCGCTCTCTGACTTACAATCCCATGTATGTAAATTCATTTCCTGTCACAAAGATATCCGTGCCCTGCACAGAAAATCCTTTGCGTGGGGTGCGAAGATAGGCAGCGACGCAATTCTGGTTATCCCTCTTGCTTCCAAACCGTGTTGAGGATGATGCTGTGAGTTTGGCAGAAAAGCTCGCTTTTTGGATGATAGAAGGCAGTTGCAGTCCTTCGTTTCAAAGATTTTGAGAGTTATCGATGAGGACAGATCCAGAGTGTTAGTTTCCCACCCGGTGAAGCGTTTCTACTGCGCGAGGGGCACAGTGCTTAGTCGCAGGCAATGTCTCGCGGACTCAATGAGCGTACATGAGCAGAGTTCAGTCGAGCACCAATCCCGAAAGGATGAGACATACAGATAGCGATACAAGTACGAAAGCTAGTAGCCAGGCAAGCCTCCCGCCATTATGTCGAGGAACTCTAGATATTGGAAACGACGACTGTCTTCGTCACAACTGGCAGCTGGATGTGATTCTTCTCCACTGCCCAATCAGGTTCGGCATCGTGGCTCAACTGCATAGCAGACAAGGACCTCCGTCAGTATGGGAGGGAGGGCGAATGATTGCGAGGGGAGTATACTTACATTCCGATTCAGGTTGAAATGATGGTCGAGATTGATATTATCTGGGCGATGATGGGACGCAGTTTGTCCTCTGCTGTGAGATGAGTTGAAGTTTGATACTATTGTCCCGTTGTGTTTATCTCGAAGATTGGAGCGTCCATTCAGCATTGCGACTTGACTAGGTTGAGGATGAGGACCAGTGGGAAAGAAAGGAAGAGCTCACAGAAAGTATTCGCATAAAGACGCGTTACATTCATGTGCAACGCCAGCCTACACATCCAACCTCTCAGAATCCCACTTGCGATGGGAATATAACGTATACAACGCACCATGCTAGATTGCTCGGGGCGGCAAAGAATGCGATGAGGACTGCTGCTTGAATCGTTGTCACCAAGATGCCTCGCTGGATGACAAAAACGACAACTTGAGAAACTAAAGTCTGTGTCCTGAAGTAGCACGATGCATCAACTAGTGTGACCTATGCATGAGTCAGACGATTCCTACTTCTCTAGTTCGCCTTTCTGACCAGTGAGGAACAAGCACATGGCCATAGTTGCCAAGATGTCTGTGATTGCAGAGAAGCCTTTTGCCAGTCCAAAAAATACCTGCTCATTGTTCAGCTGAGTGTGCGGTTGGCAATAAAGTCGCCCTCAACTTACCGCGAAGGTTTTGTTTCTGAAGGCGAGGACAGCTGTATCCCAGACGTACATGGATGATACACAGCCGATTCCACCGACTGCGTGAGGCTGATAGTTAGCGATGTTTGGCACGCGAACCCAGTAGACCGTACGTACTAGCCGCTAGAACAGAGAAGAATGACTCGAAGTGTAATTGAGTTCGAGCGCTGGCAGAAGGAAGTGTGGCTTCGACTTACAATAGGCCCGATTATAATCCAACTGCCCTTTCCTGAGCGTTTGACGACGACTAGTTGGTGCACGAAGTACAGTTGCGATCTAGAAACGGCAAGATCATTCAGTCCGTTCAGAGTCGCAAGTCGCGAGGCCAGTCAAAACGCACATGAACGTGATTAGTGCGCTGATGAGGCATTCCGCTGAGAATTGGCTGTAGTGATATGCACCTGTCAGTAAATGAAAGTGACATGAACGACGGCCAACAGCTTACGGGGTCACCAAGCTTTGAATCTGCGTCAAACGACCCAAATTTCCGTCGGTATCTACTCCATCATCAGCACGGGGTAACTGGAGCTGTTTAACTTAAATGAACAAGAACGCACCAGATAATAGTACACCGAGTACGCTACCAAGACTGAAGATGTGATATCAAACAAACTGGTGACGCACGAGCGCCTAATGAGATGGTGGTTTCGTCATGAGGCCGGAGTGCTGTAGACTCACAGCATAAGAGCAGCCTGGACATCGCGGCTCGCGTGAGACTTGGTAAAGTAACGACGAATTCCGTCCGGACTCACTGTTACCCGCATAAACGGCCTATCCTTCTTCGCTGGAAAGTAGACGTGCGCTTGAACGACAGTCATCCCGCCAAGGCTGTATAACGCGTCGTGTGAGGCCACCCTTCGAGGAGTCGATAAGCTTGAGCGCGTACAAGATGGAAAGGACGAAGCCTAAGGGTCGATCAATGAGCAACAAATCCTTCGCACTCGACGAGGATTGAAAGCAAATTGGAATTGTAACTTACCCCAGTACAAGGGAGCGAAGATAGTGTCCTCGTGCTCTACCATATCTGTTCAGCTTCTGAGAATGGTCGGGGCTTAATGTTCAAAGTGGTTGCGAGCGATAAACAACGAGGATGAGGAGGCAGAAGGGAAGTGGGGTCCACAAGGGGAGAGAGGTGAAAACCCGCGGTGCGGTTGCAGAAAGGTGTGGTCTATATAATGAAGGCTTAGCCTACTTGGGCGCAGAATCTCCGAGCCGGAAAAGGAATGCATGTCTGCGAGGGGAATGTGGCGATAAACATCCCGATGACACCTGGCGTCTAGGTGCCGCCCGATCGCGCCTGGGGACAAAGCACACCCCTTCGTGCTCCTGGCCACGGTAGGACAGTGCAGATCATAATGAGCCTTCGATGTCAATCGTCTATACGCGAATCTTCACTGAGACTCTTCGAGCGTTCGGGTGTGAGATGGCTAGATACCTACCATTATCCCCTGTGACTGTGCCTCGCTAGACTACAGCACTCGAGGCGACCGTCGAAAACTGCTGAGATATTGCGTATCCGAAGTGAAGCACATGTCTAGTGCGCCACCGATTGGTCAGAGAAACGCCACGAGTTGTTTAGCGCTGACGCATTGACGAAGCGCCCCTTGGACCTGGCACTTTTTCGGTCGAGAGACACTGAGAGCCGCGATCTCTTTCAGCGCCGACGCTCGTAATTTGCTAGGCTGACCAGGCAACGCAGACAAGTTGGCGGATGTCCCTAAAGAAGTGTGCACGTCAATCCCAAGAATTTAGAACATGAGCACTCACGAGATTGAAAGCGCGAATGATGGTGCGTTCTTGTTACACAGCGAGAAGATGACGACATTGAGAACGAATATTGGCCAACTTCACAACCAGCGGGGTTGAGAGCATGACATGACAGTCATCGTTGGTCTGGCTTGGTCTAGCTTAGATGCTATACAGAATTGCCCGTCGCCATTGATGCAGCACTTGGAAAGGCACGAAGCAAGAAGGGTTTATCGTTGCGGAGAGCGTCGTGCGAGTCGGCACTCACTATCATTCATCTTGCATCTCACTATGCGGTCTCTCCAGTTCTCTGAAGCTGAAGCGAGCTCACCTAGGGCCCCTTACGAGAGTACATTGAGACCGAAAATGTGGCAAGCCAAGAATCGCTGCACGGGAAGCGATTTTGGGACAGGTGTTGGACCACAGCTGCCTTGTGGCGAAGGCGGGCTTTCCGAGTCCCTCAGAGCATCTTCAATGACGATCGGAAAGCCTCGCATGTTTTGCAATGCACTTACTAGGCAATAGCAATATGTGTTGCTCGGGTCACTGAGCGGAGATTCGTGGACCTCCAATCGAAATGAATTAGATGGAAATGTGATATGAAATACGAGCGCTTACAGGTTGAATACGGAATACTCCTCGCTCTCTTTCACCGTGCGTAACGATGGACGAAAGCAACTTGTAAGAATAATGTGCAGGTCAGCACTGGTCCACAGATTACCTGCATAATTTCCGTTCTGTCGTGGTACACATAGGACACACGAACATTCTGCCTGTTGTATAACCTTTGCTTGAATCACCCACGAGGCTGCCTTGAGGCTGCCATAAATTCGCTGACGAAGAGTGCACCAACCCTTTGGTCCACAAGTTTCATCTACCTCAGGCCACTCTGCTCTCCAAGGTGCATAACCCATCCTCATTCCGCAGGTGAACGTCTACGTGGTGGTAACCAGAGTGATGAAGCAAGGTAGAGGACCTGCACCTCAGGTCGACCCAGTTTTCAAAGGAGATAAATCGAGGGATGTACTCGTTATGTGAGTGCTCTGTCGCTAAAGGTTGCCAAGTTAGTAACGCTGGGACTGTCCAGAGTCATCGGAGCCAGTGGTGCTGGGAAGAGCTATGTAAGAAATGTGCTCGTCTGGCAGGGGGCTCGAACGACTGACCTATCTGTAGTACATCAACAGACTGCTCTCCGCTATTGGCTGCCTCAAGCGGCTTCCAGAGGGCGACACGTTGAGCCCATGCACCTCCATGATCGAGCCTGTGATAGTTGAAGAGAAAGGCTGGATACAACACTACCCACACATCAGCGCAGACGCGCACCATGCAAGGTTCATCGTCATCGATACACCTGGGCTCGACACTGGCCCAACAAGTTCTGATTTAGATATTCTAAAACGGATCGCACTCTGGGTAAAGAAATCGTCAGTTATTTGACTGTCGCCGACGAAAGTGCGGTTGGGACTGACTGGGCATGAACAAGGTATCCTCGAGGCCTCTCAGATCCAGACCACACGTTCCTGATAGGAGGGGTCATCTACCTTCACGACCTATCGCGAGACAAGGTGCCCAACGTGACGCAAAGAAATATCCGGCTTCTGCAAACTTTGCTCGACGGTCAATTGCCTCTGCGTTCCGTCGTTCTCGTCACAACAAAATGGGGAAGGGAAGAAACCACGAGCTGCGAAGTGAAGGAGAAGGAAATGATAGAGGACTACTGGAAAGGACTGATCGAGTCGAGTACTAAGAGCGACGACCGAGCAAGGACGGTTAGATTTGGATCGGCCGACAAGGAGGAAGAGAGCGCGCTGGAGATAATTCGCCCTATCCTGCGCCGATTTGATCAGTTTGTGGGTGAAGCAGCACTAGAAGGTTTGCGGAAGGTCCGCAAATCCATCCAAGGAACACGTGTCAAGAGTGAAGAATTCCGAGAGGGTCTGAAGACGGCGCTCGACAAGTCAATCCTACTGCATGTTCGCACGCTGGCGCTGAAGGAGGGTGAGGCGACCGAGGAGGAGATTGAAGTGTGGGCTGAGGAATTAGAGAAGTCGAAGCAGGACGTTTACACACTTTTTGGCCAGTTCTCTACTTGGGACAAAGTGCGCTTCGCCCTGACTCGTAAATAGACTCTGTCAGGCACGCTCGGTCGAATGATGCAGCTGCGTCGAAAAGGTTGCCACTCCAGCGCCTATCTCGACAGGCCATGCCATGGACACGTCTGAATATTTCCTGAAACGACGCCTAGGAGAGCATTAGGCACAACACGAACCGTGGGGTTCCAGAGGGCATGCCAATATTGTGCAATCACCCATGCGTACGCCATGAGGGCCATCAAGTTCCGATCGATCCAGCCTTTCCAAGACGTTGGTGCTAAGTCGCAAGCGGCCTCATGCCCTATTAATTTCGGGAGTCGTTTTTAGGCCAGGGGAGAGGCTAGTACCACCCCCGTGCGGACTTATCGAATGCTTAAACTTAAGATCCGACGATGATAGGCTGCGCCTTCTACGCACCTCTTTGAATATAACACTCCTCGAAGGTGAGATACGCTGCGATCAAGTTTCTTTTGAGCCTCAGTCATCTTGTCCATTCGAGAACATGGCACCCGTTGGTCAGTTGAGTGGTCTGGACACTGGAAGGGGGCGGAAGTCCGATATCGTGGTGCTGTCAGTTGTTTTATGTTTGGCTTTTGGACGGATGGAACTGACGTTCACTGCTGGCATTGCGTAGGGTGATGGGGTCCGTTGGAGTTGGGAAAAGCTATGTGAGCGGTCTTCTCATTCGATGCCCGATATAAGGTGGACACGCCAATGACGGTACACTGTGAGATAGTTCGTCTCCAAACTGCTCTCAGCTCTGGGCAGCGGAAGGACGCCTATGATCAATCAGTCCTTGGTCACAGAAGATTTCAAAATCGAACCCATTGTCATCCAACCGCTGGAGCGCTACACGACACACCGACGGTATCCGCATCTGGAAGGCCTTGGAGCGCGACTTGTGCTTGTGGAGGTGCCTGGACTTGACCCTGGAGAATCGAACAAGAACCGCTCCGATCTGGCAAAACTCAAGGGCCTGGCAACCTGGCTTTCAGAGATTTGGTTAGTGTATTCATCACAACTTGGCCCATAAAAAATGATTGCCTACCACGCTACAAGGTTCGCCAAGGGTTCGCTGTCCCCTGCGAATATTGGCGGCATCGTCTATCTCCACGACATCACACTCGACAGAGCTGCGGCTGATATCCCGAAACGATACATCCCCATTCTCGGCCGACTGCTCCCATTCGAGATCCCTCTCACCTCTGTGCTATTGGTGACAACAAAGTGGAGGAACCTCGAGCCATCTGTCGACGGAGAAGCGAGAGAAAAGGAGCTGGATACAGAGCATTGGGCAACCCTCACTCGGCCCAAGCAGAGAGGGAGGGAAGGGTTAGGAGCGACAGTCATGAGATTCGGCGCGAATCACACAGCAGAAACGGAGGGAGACGATGCGTTGACCATCCTGCATCTAGCCCTGTCCCACGCCGACAGATCGGCAGGGGCACATTTCCTCGAGAGATGCAGACGACTGCGTTCGACCATCGATCGAAGAACGGTGCGCAACGCGGACTTCACAAGGAAACTAAGGCAGGAGTTGGATGCGTCTATACGAATCCTCGACTTGCTTTCCAGCCCAGAAAAAAATGCTAGCGCTTTGGGGGGTCGGACGGATTTGGCCCAATCTTTGAAGGAGAGCGTTGAAGACCTAGAAAGATTGACCAGCCAGCTGACGACCATTGATACCGTGTATATCTTCGCCCTCGAGGTCTATACAACGTTCAAGACGATATCGAATCGCTTGAACTTCTAGTATGCCTTAGCATGCCTTTTCATAGCTTGATTATGCCAATTTAAAATGTCTTTTTCGTGAACACGACGAAACTTGACTCGCCTAGAATTAGCTCTCGTGGGACAGCTGCGTTACTTCGCTTGAAACGAAAGCACGCTGTCGCCTCATGCTGTTTCAGCAGTTCGGCATTTTTCGCCTTCCTTGTGGGCTGAATGAAATCAGAAAAGCGTTGAGCTGGGGGGTGGCGAGTGTCTGCGATTGGTGCAGCGGAACCGACCAAGCATATTCCACTGATATCACATATGACAAGCACGCGAAGCAATGTAAAAGAGGGCGTGCGAACTGCGTATTCCGATGTTAGAAAGGTCTACGGAAACAGCCCCAAATGTTCAAGACCTAAACGAAACACTTGCCTTCCCGTATACATAATTCTCCTCTCTGGCTCTCTTCTTCCCCGAACCATGGCGAGATACCCCAACCCTGGCCCTCCTAGTGACTCCCGCTTGAGCGACGCTAAGGATACGGACATCGTGATTCCGTGAGTCGTTTAGCATCAATGTTTGCTGTTCCAGTTCCTGAACAACCTTGAAGAGTGATTGGGGACACGGGGGCAGGAAAAAGCTACGTGAGTCCATGTTGACAAGGGCTGGAGGTGTGCATCTTCATCCTCTAGGACACAGTTCATCAACCAAGTCCTTCGCTCCTTGGGCCAAAAAGACCAGGCTGCGGTGGGGGAATCCCTGTCAGCATGCACACAAGGAATCGATCCAATCGTCATCGAGGGGCAGACCAGACAATACACCTGCCTACGCGATCGACGAATCATACTCGTTGATTGCCCAGGCTTCGATACCGATATGGACACGTCCGCAGATTTCCAAATCTTGAAGCGGCTCGCGACCTGGCTGAAACAATCGTGAGCCACCAACCTTCATACATGTTTCGCGGTTTATGAATCTCACCACATCAAGGTATCCCAAAGGGACAGTTCTGGGAGGAATAGTCTACATGCACGACATTTCTGTGACCCGGTCTCAGCCCGATGGCTTCCAGAAGAAGCTGGCCTGGCTCAACCAGCTCTACGATGACAAGGTGCCCTTCAGCGCGGTGGTATTCGTAACCTCGAAGTGGGGCCGCGAGGAAGAAGAAACGTGCGTGAAAAGAGAACAGGAGTACCAGGACGTTCATTGGAAGAATGTTCTGAATCCGGCAAGGGAGGGGGAGAAGGGTGCACGAGTAATGCGGTTGAAGGCTAGTTCGAAAACAGAGCCCAAGCCGGAGGAGGAAAGCGCGTGGGAGGTGATCACATCTATTCTCAAAGAGATGGAGAATAGGGCGGTCAAAGGATTGTTGACTGAGGTCAGGCGTATCGAAAGAAGTTCTATACGCGGTCAAGATGCCAAAGCCGCAGCTGAGCTGAGGACTGCTCTCGAGAGGATGAAGCAAGCAGAGGACAGGCTGACGGTTCTGAAAGAAGGTGCGGACCAAGATGGGGAGTCGGATGCCGAGAGGAGGAAGGAGCTTGGGGAAGCGGAGGAGAATGTGCAGGCCCTCTCCCAGAGGATACAGAAGCTGGCATATTCACTGCTCGGTCAGCTTTCTAGACTGTCGAGGTGGCTTTTCAGCTCTTGAAGCTAGACGGTTAACGGGTGTGTCTCTGGGCGCATATATGCAACTAATGGTAACTTTGTATGAACACATTTATGTTTCCTCAATAGACTTACAACGTACACGTTATTTATATCCCAGGGCATTACAGGCGCCCGGATTACTTCTTCACGAGTTTCCCAACTTGATGCCAGAACAGGTGCTCCTCCGGTTCTCCAGGCTTCCCGTAGACGACGATCTCGGCCCATGGACTCTCTTCAGCGCCACTTTCGCCCACCACCTTCAGGTCCTTGAGATAGAGGTGTGTTGGCCTGTCCATTCTGCATCCATCGAAAGGCACCGCCCACAGAGGCGCCCATAGACGCTGCCACCATGCTACATCTGTTCTAGGGCTGAGAACGTGCTCGTAAAAGAGGAACACTCCGCCTTCCGGTTTGAGGACGTCCCGTACGAGGTTGTGAATCGTCTTTTGAGGTTCAGGTATCGTGCAGAGTGTCAGGACAGTTATGATCGTGTCAGCTGGGCGACCATCGAGAGCGGAGAGGATGGAAGTGGAATCTTCTGCACCGCATGAGAGGATTGTGAGCGTGCCGTCGGATTCTTGGAACCCCGCTGAGGACGCTGCTGCTCGTATAAATGAATGCATCTTGGGATTTGGCTCCAATGCGACGTAGCGAGTCACTTTGTCCCGGTCGAGGTATTGCACAGTGTGCCCATGGCCTGCAGAACGAGTCAGATCCGAGTAAGACGATGAACTCGCCCTGGACGAACCTGCTCCGACATCGAGAACTACGCCCCGAGCGTTGGGGGGTATCAGACCGATCTTAACTGGTCGGGCGCCTTCGTCGGTACCGTTCCCGAAACCACCTTCCCAGATGTTCGCCATGAAAAGGCGCGATAGGTTTTGAGGCCGCCATAGCAGGCTAGGACTTGACAGGATGGCCCTCAAAGTCGGAAGAAAAGCGATCCGGATGGCTTCTAAAAGGTCGGCAAAGATGCTGAATGCTGCGGATAGCTTCATGGTGGTCAGAGTTCAAGACCCGGAATTCGAATATGGGCGCTCGTCGGAATCATCGTCCACGGCATAACCTTCTAAGCTTCAGGATTAACCGTCGACAACCCCGTCTCCGCCCTGATCAGTGGTCCAAGGCAACCCTACCCTTCTTAGGCTGTGACTGTGGGTTGCTGGTCGCTGTTCGCAACAATGAGGTCGTCATCGCATACAGCGAGCTCGCTGTGCCGCACGGCCATCTAGGAACATTTCCCACAATTTTGCTGGAACTTCGAACTGCCGCCGCGCGGAGCGGTGCTGTTCGCTTCTTCTCCCAGCATCGAGTTCGGTGTGGTCGTCGTATAGGACGTTGTCCTTCAGTTCCGTTGTAAGGTGCGATATCTATAATCTCTAGACGTGTGCCAGTCAAACTGACGCATATTAGAACCGGATATCCAGGATTCCTCTGAAGCGGGAGGTCCAGGGCGCACAGAAGTGGTGAGCAATGCATGTTGTGGGCTCGTGGCCACGTTTTGAGGACCCCCAGGGGAGTCTAGAAGATGGCACCACCGACGAAGAATCGTAATTGCGTCGCCCAGGGCTTCACGACGATAGGACAGGCCTTCCTCGCCGCAGTCGCTCCGACTGGACAAAGTCCCTGTCACCCGCAGTAACGTTGAACAAGCTTCGAGCACACAAGTTCGTGCTGTCGGACCTCGTCTACGTCTTCAACGTTCTCCTGGCGACGTACTGGTTCACCGTTATGGGGACACCACCATTTCCCTACAAGCTCCTCATCCCCATCGTCTGGATCATCGCCCTCATCATCCCAGTAACGTCGCAGTTCTTCGTGCCAGCAACACCCATCTTNATCTACCTCCTCTCCTTCTACTCGTCGCGATTCGTACCAGCAGACGTGCGCCCAGCGGTGTCAGTGTCGCTGCTGCCAACACTCGAGTCGGTTCTGTACGGAGCGAACATCTCCGACATCCTCACGCGGTTTACGCATCCGNTTCTCGACATTATCGCATGGATACCNTACGGCGTAGGGCACTTTACNATCCCCTTCGTCATCGGCGCNGTATTCTGGCTCTTCCGGACAAAAGAGGTGNTGCATCTGTGGGCGCGGGCGTTCGGGTACATGAACCTCACNGGGGTCATCATCCAGATCATATTCCCCTGCGCACCGCCTTGGTACGAAGTCATCTACGGATTGACGCCAGCNAACTACGGCATGAANGGCTCAGCNGGGGGNNTGGCGAGGATNGACGCCTTGTTCCACTCCAACGGGTACAACAACGCGTTTTCCAACTCTCCGATGGTGTTTGGNGCGTTCCCGTCGTTGCACGCAGGTTCGGCGACGATGGAGGCGCTGTTNATCTCNCACTTCTTTCCTGCGACNACCAAGTACGTGTGGATCTACGCNGGGGTGCTGTACTGGGCGACGATGTACCTGACGCACCANTACCTCATCGATGTGGTGGGTGGCGCGTGCATGTCGACGATGTTCTTCTACCTCTTCCTCCCGGATGAACTCAAGAGCCCTGCTGCNGCNACNGCCCCTCCACCCCAACCTCTCGCAGTTCGTATCTGGATACCAGCGCAGCAAGTACGAGGTGTACGANCTCGAGGACCCAAGGAGAAGTGCACCACCGAGTGCACATGCCATGATGGACGCCACGGACTTTGAGGTGGAATCGGACGACGAAGAGGTGGACATTACCTACCGATCCCCAGCNCCTGGCACGGGCTCGGTGTTTGCNCANCAGCAAGCNGCNAAGTCGGGCAAGGGTCACAAGCACACCGCGAGTATCGCGAGCTTGATTCGGAGCGAAGACAGGGGGCCTGAGGATGGGTGGAGCCCAGTGACGGGCACCTTCAGGGAATCTAGGCATTGATAGTGTTGTATACCCGTAGTTGTAGATCTTTAATTCCATTATAATGCGTGATACAACTTGCAGGGCCTGAGATACTATTACTATTACAAGCGAACCCGGCGTGAACCCAGACTGTATCACTCGGAATCCGTTCTCTTCAANTACTCCAGAACCCCTTGAACCTTTGTATCCCTACTGCCTTCTATCGTGCTCAAGGCGAGCTTGTCTANCAAACTCAACATNAGCTCGAGACTAACCTNGAANACAGAGAAANNGCCAGACCTGCNTCGCTTCCCTTCTTGGTGATAGCGAAATAGTGAGGTGCCCAGCCACTCAAACGCAACGGAACTCCTTCCACAGGCCCATCTGGCGTCCAACCAAGAGCTTTCGCGAGGTCTTGTTCGATGTAGAGGGTATCGCCGTCGAGCGTCACTTTGAACTGCTTTGGTGTGGTCTGGATATTACGGCAGGCTGNGTGGGGCAGCCTCCCGCCCTTGGGGATTCGTCGTATCGAGCCTGGTCGTACACGAAGCAAGCTCGTCATCGAGGAAGGGTCAGAGAAGTGCCTGAATGTGAGTCAAGACGCGAACATCACGGCCATTGACATAAATAAGCGCCCGGCAGCTGCCGATAGAGCCGCCCAGCCGCCTCGGCGTCCCGTTCCAAGCCGAGATCCAGACGCGTTCTAAATTGGTGCGCCTAGGACCTTTTACCCAAACCACCACCATGTCTGGATCCCCTGGAGTCCAAGCAGTACTGCGCCTCTCCCGCGTTTTCACTGCCGAGTACGCGAAACGGATTAACGCACAGATCACTTCGCCTGCACAAGCCGTCATTGTCAAACCTAACGAACTGCACTCGGCGTTGACGCGACCTCTTCACCTGGCAGCGTACGAGCCGGATCGCGGGCCAGAGCACCTGGCAGCGACATTGGCATATGGGGTGATCAAAGGGCATCCGTTCATGGATGGGAACAAGCGTTCAGGTACCTGGCTTTTCCGGATTCCACGAACGTGAAGGTTTAAGTGACGATGTTCTTGTCGCTAGCGTTCTTCCTCGCTCACGAGTACCGCAGAGCCATGGGCCTTCCCGAGGCGGAGGAATCGATTGAGGAGACTGCAAAGAGGTACATGGCTGTAGCTGCCGGTGAGGCTGAGATGGAGCATCTCATCCCCCCTACTGAAACCTCGTCGATCTTGGGAGATTTGGGGTCTTGGATGATTTTTGATACCATCGTCGCTAGTGTAGGCTCAGTAATCGCACCATAGGCTAATAGTGAATATTTAGCGGATGTAGGGCTCTAACAATGCGCTATGTATTACAGATATCTCAAGACAGTGTCCGAGGCACCCAATGGAAGGTGAAGGGAGAGTGCGGTGAAGATTAAATGGTGTTGGAATCAAGACCCCGCCAATGTGCTGGCTGGACATTAAATGGACCTAGGAGATATCGTAGTGGCTCTTGCGAATGCATTCCATGGGGAAAAGGAGAGAGAACGTTCAATCCGAAAAGTGTATGTGCGAGAATTGTCGTGTACTCGAGTAGTGCTTGATTGTCCATGAATTGGTGGTGAAGGCGATTGGAATGGCTCTTCATTTTTACCGTGTTATGATTGCCCAGGCCACTACACCCGCCAGACCTGTCGAGATGGCCAGGGCAAGGAGCGCGTAGATACACCTCTTCGACCACTTGACCTCGACCTCGCGCATCTTCCGAATAA
Organism: Coprinellus aureogranulatus; assembly: GCA_027627275.1. Lineage (NCBI taxonomy): Eukaryota > Fungi > Basidiomycota > Agaricomycetes > Agaricales > Psathyrellaceae > Coprinellus > Coprinellus aureogranulatus. Next base: position 4,888 of record JANDKE010000838.1, on the reverse strand, counting down.
TTAGGCGTCTTTCGGCTTCGGTCTTCTCCGGCATCCAAACTGGACTTCCATCCGAGGCGGGTGGCTCGCGAAGTGGTGAGAAGAGGATGAAAGCGCCGAGTATCCAGAACGGTGGGAACACTGCATATGTGTAAGGGGCAGGGTCAAATCGTGTTGCGAGGTACCCGTCCGCAAAGTGGCACGTACTGAAGCCGAATTTGAAGAGGTACATAGCAAGCGTCGGGGGTTCGTAGGTAGCCGTGTAACCTGGTAGTGAGCTGTCCTCTTCCGCATACTCTGGGAGTTCCTCTTCAGTGGCGAGATTGATGGCTGAGCGGTCATGCCGGCTCTGGGGTGGATGTCTGACGCATTCGTCTGTGGGACTCTTGGGCGACTTGGGGGACTGATACACGTCCGACGAGATGTATGACGTTGATAGAGGCGCAACATGGGTACTAGCGCTTGGCAGAGTAAACGAAGAAGTTGAAGTAGAGGGCGAGGTCATCGAGCCAGTTGCGATTTATGCAGGGGTAGTGCCGTATGAACGTCGAGAGAGCAGGATAATGTCGAGTGGCTACCAGGCTGAGTGCGGGGGAGAATATGAGGCACGCCTCCGTGCTGTGAGACCTACTATATGCACTCGGGAATCCAGACGAGCTTGAAGCCAATCCTCTAGGATTGGTGTTACCAGAGAATATGAAATTTGCCATTTGGAGCAGGGAGCCCATACGGGCAAATACAGCCAAGCAGAAAGGTGTCAGCCTCGTGCCCCTTGTCGCCGTCCATTCGCTTCGCCCTTGGAAGATAAAGGATAGAAGAATGGACATGGAGTACCCGACTATCTTCCTGGCCTCACCCAACATAGGAGCAACCAAGCAATGGTCGACTGCGATGTTCCACAAAAGGCATATTTGCGAATTACCATTATCGGGAATTTTGTTGACTCGTCGCCACTCGATGCTCTTCCCAAAAGACTTTCTCAACTCGCCACTCGAATCACGTACCACCAACTGCTTCCTGTCCTGCATCGAAACAAAGGGTCTGAGCAGAGCCGCACACGAGGTTCCGCTCGTTGCAGCCCTGCAGCGGCCCCTTTAGAAGCTTCTGAAAGCACAGGAGTCCTACGCATTTGCAATTGGGTGACTTCCCATAGTCGGTGGAACGAGCTTTGCTGTTGAAAGGAGGGGTTGCTGGGTTCCTGGCAGTGGAGGGAAGCAAAAGAGCAACTTGTCACACCCCTTCTACTTCTGCCAATGGCGAATGCTTAGGTGACGATCTGATTGCGCAACGGAAGAAACTCCGCATACCATAAGCAGCTTCCCACATACCACAAGCACCAACAATCCTATCTCACCCTCCCCCGCCATCTAGCAAAACTAGTCCCCACCGTAAGATTATATTCTGTAGCATCCAGCTCCTGCCGCTGACGTGGTTGGCCAAAAAGCAGTGAGCGAATTGACGAGGAGGTCTTTCATTGATTTAGCGCCCAGCTATCATGAAGCTGTCTGCCCAGCTCGATGTCGTCTGGCATCTCTTTGCGCTAATGAGATTAGCCCTCATACCAACCATAAAGTATATCTGGCTCAATCCAAGCGCCTGCGCTCTCCGCGGGTTATTTCACAGACTTTTCTGGCGTGCGTCTGGAGGGGTGGAATGGGGGATGGAATAAACGAAGGGAGGCGCCCCGTCAAAACGGAGCTGATCACCCCCAACGCCCAGGGGGTTGTTCTTGACTTAGGCGCAGGTAACAGCGCTCTAGAAACCTATCGTCCGAGGCAACCTCGTATTAATCCACCTTCCCCAGGGCACGGACATACAGCGCAATACCTGGACCGCAGCAAAGTGACACACTACGTCGCACTGGAACCCAATACCCAAATGCACTCGTACATCCGCGCCGAAGCTTCTTCGGCCGGATTCCACGAGTCCGACGGCACGCTCATCATCTTATCTTGCGGCGCAGAAGACCCTGCCAGCACCCTCTCGGCGCTTAATGGCCGCCCAGTCGACACCATTACCTCCGTCCTCACGCTGTGCTCCGTCCCAGAGCCCCAGAAGACCATACATAACCTTGTCCGCGACGTCCTCAAGCCCAAGGGCGGGGTGTTCCTTTTCTATGAGCATGTTTTAAGCACCCGAGCGGATGTTGCGTGGTGGCAGCGCTTCTGGGCTCCGGTTTGGCAGATACCATTTGATGGGTGCAGATTGGATAGGCCGACGGATATTTATTTCAGGGATTTGANGGTCGTGGGGGACGGATGGCGGCTGTGGAGAGTCCTTGGGCGGAGATTTCGATTTACAGAGAGCCTGGGGATGATCAAGATGATCACCTGTTGTTGCATCAGGTGGGGAAGTTCGTGAAGAAGTGAGAANGTAGAGCTAGGTACTCTGCAGGTTCGGGGCGCTCCAAGAACGTGTATGCAATAAAGATANTAGTTTGTACATGACCATCGAAACCCTATGAAAGCAAACCAAGACACTGGATGTTAGATGAGAGCGGAATGATNAATGAGAACAGAGGTGAGAATGCCCATGATGTTATTGTCTTGCAGCCATGGCAGTGAGGAGAATGTCGTAATCNATCGTAGCAGCTGGAAAGGTAGCCGTCAGACAAGCTNTACGTACATCCCANTCGTACGAAGACTCACCCTTCAAAGCAAACTGCACAAACTTCCTCGCCAACTCCGGTTGCTCGAGCTGCAGCCTATGTAGATTATCACGACTCAACTTCCATAGCACACCCNGGATGCTCCACCACAACCGTGCAGTTTCTTGGACTATCGGAGATGGTCGACAGCTCTCCAGCAACAGTTCCAGGAACCATCGACTCCTCGAAGTCCTGCGCCGAATTCTGGAACTTGTAAATGGCCCTGAGGAGCCCCGACTCGATGAGGTAGAGACCGTCAGGCGGATCGCCTTGCTTCCATAGAACGTAGTTGGCAGGAACGGGTATACGGGTAAGGTATTGGGTCATGGGAGCGAAGTCCTGCGGAGTCACAGGACCGAAGTACGAGAAGGCCTTGATGATGGTGTTTAGAGGTTCGGGCGAGGGTGAGTAGTCCTGTTCAAGGGCGGTGAACTCGGTCGCGATCGTGCGTTCGCCTGCATCGCGGAGATGTGTCCTTCTCGGCGAAGCGATGAATGATCCAATGAGATTTCGGCCTTCATCTGTGTTTCTCCGCACCGGAACCGCTGAGTATGGCAACTCGTCAGACAAGGAGGAGTCATGGACATATGATACTCGTACCGAAGGCAGTCGAAACTTCGTCCTTGTGACAACGATACCATGTCCGCAGATACGTGTTCTCAGTCCCTGGCAAACTCATGAGAACATACCGGGCCGAGCAAAGACGCGTCGACCTACACTCCATAGCATCATTGAATGTAGCGAAGACCTCAACGCGATCGGCTCCTAAGAGCCCAACACTTTCCAGGGACTTCCCAATAGCCGAGTCGATTTCCAAACCGCACAGGACGAGGGTAATCCCCTTCGCAGAAAGCAGCCTCTGAACACGAACCAAAGCCTCGGCAGAGGACATGTCCACCCCGGCTACCAAGGTGAAGTCCAGAACCAGGAATTGAACAGGGTTCTTCTGATACGACGGGCCCTCGATCAAATCGCGGATTGCTTCTTCGACGTAGGTTATGGTACCGAAGAAGAGGAAACCTGAGTACGTGTTAGTGCGGGAGAAGGATTGGGGGAACGGCGGCAACTCACCCTGTAAACGCATAACAGTAGTCTGTTTCGCGACTTCTCTGAGATAGGCCCGCTGGAAGTTAGGCCGGCGAACTGCAGACATCGCGGTATCCCCAGTGAAGATCGAACGAATGCTCCGCCTATGGGAGTTCTGTACGACGAAGAAGAAGCCTGATAGGATGCCGCATAAGCATACGCGCACGGTGGAGCCTGAACTAGGTTACTCACAGCTGACGACGATACCGAACAGAACGCCGATGACAAAGTCCCACACCGTCATGCAAATGATAATGCTGACAATGGTGATGTACTCCGTCTTGCTCGTGCGTTGTCTCGTGTCCCACAGCGCTTCTTTCACAAGGTCGAAACCCAGTACGAAGATCAGAGCGCCCACAACCATGACAGCTGAGCGAGAGGAGTTAAGAGCGCGAGCGTGCGGGGAAATGAAGAAAGGACTTACGAAGGTAAGCGATAGGACCCGTTCCCGCTAGGAGCAACCCGAATGTCGCAACTGCGAGGAGAAAGCTGGATATCCTAGTCGTCCCTCCGACGCGGTAAAACCTGCCTCGCATTAGTTATACCACGTAAAAGAGTATTCAAGGAAAGCACTAACAAGAGGGTGTTTACGTAGACGAGATAATTCGGACTGTAAGTTGTGTTAGCTGCGATTTCCGTAGTGAAGATAGTCTGGCACATACACAGTGCCAATGAGGCCAGAGAGTATGTTGGAATACCCATGCGCAACCAGCTCTTTGTTCGTATCAAGGTCCTGATCGAGAGAGACGGCTGCAAGAGAAATCTGTGTAAGTGATCATATTGGACATGAAAGGATTCCAACGCGGCTTACCAAGAGCTGGAACGTTGAGAGGTGGATGGAGGATGTTGAAGAAGAGGCTGGTTGGCGTTTCGTAAGCTGAATACCGGTTCAGGAAACAGCGCTGGCTCCTTACAGCGCAAACTGGGTGGGCAAAGTGGACCATAAAGCACTCCACCAAACATGCTTGAAATCTAATCGTAGAGGCTTTCAACATGAAAGCATGAGCCAATACGCAAAGAAAGCTCACTGAGGTATCTGTAGAAATGGTACCAGGGCTCGCTTTGTACCCGCGACGTCAAACAACCAGCCAGTCTTCCTCAGAACGTCCAGATCAAGTCGCCCAGCGGCGACAGCAACATAGAAGAGGAATGGGATGACGATGAAATCTACGGCAG
>JANDKE010000837.1:6301-19559 GCA_027627275.1 Coprinellus aureogranulatus | reverse complement strand
GCCAGCGGGCTTCAGCCACCAGATTAGTTGACTGACCCTCAGATTCCATGAGGCTTCGGCTCATGACACATACTAAAACATGCCATGATTCATCCACCCGTTCACTTCATCAAATCTCCACAAAGCAACCTCCTGCGCCTTTAATCTAATACCGTTGCACGGCCATGTCGTCGATCTCTTTGCTGGTTGCCTGGATTAAATTGGTCTGCAAGAAATGAAGTCGCTGGCCAACTCGACGAATGGTGTAATCCTTTTGTCAGACTCCTTCGCTACTTCCATCTTCAAGTAGCCTTTCTTGCGGCTTTTCAACAAGGACGACCAGGGTCATCTCACCATGGGTTTAAATGCTACATTTAATATCCGGGTACGTCATCTTCAGTTTGGAAAGAAGTCACCGTGCGTTGAAGAAACTGAGATTGGTATTGGTCAAACATCTGCACGGAAAGTCAACACTATCAGCCCCCGTTTGGCCCCCGTACCTCCACCGGAGTGTACTTTGAGGTCGTTACCCCCGGGCCAGCCATTGCAACAAGGTTCAAGGGGTCTCATTCAGTTCGTGACAAACTATCAACATTCGTCGGGCCAGATGTGCCTACGGGTGACAACCATTGCTCACAACCTTGCCGAAGCTGGATCGCCCAGCATTCCAGCCTCTTTCCACCAGGAAACAGCCGCGGTCTTGATGGCAAGAATAGCAGTATTCAAGGAAGGGATCGCCGACTCTCCCGACATCCTTCGATGGCTGGACCGCATGCTCATTCGACTGTGCCAGAAGTTCGCCGATTATAGGGAAGGAGACCCGACAAGCTTCCACCTCACCGACAACTTCAGTATCTACCCTCAATTCATGTTCCATCTCCACCGAAGTCAGTCCCTTCAGGTGTTCAACAAATTGTCTGATGAGACCGCCTTCTATTGGTGAGTCGTTCAGTATAGTTCCAATGGGCCTCTTACTGAACGATGCTTCGGTCATGTCCTGAACGAGGAAGATGTCAACAACTCACTCATCATGATCCAGTCCACCCTTATGTCGTACACATTTGACACTCCCCCTCAGCCAGTTCTCCTCAACAGCATCTCCATTGAGCATGATGTGATCCTCTTGCTGGATACTTTCTTCCACATCCTCATCTTCCATGGTGAACTAGTTGCCCAGCGGAGAAAGCAAAGATTCCAGGACCAAGAAGGCTACAAGAACTTCAAGGAACTTCTCGAGCAGCCTGTTGCTGATGAACAGGTATGAACATTTAATGCCACTCTTCCTGCCTTTTGCTCACCAGTTTGCCGTGTAGGATCTTCCTGTGGGCCGGTTCCCAAACCCTCGATACATCATGTGTGATCAAGGTGGAAGTGAGGCACGTTTCCTGCTGTCTAAGCTGAACCCCTCGACAACACACATGTCGGCATCGATGTATGGCAATGGGCCAGGTGCTGGCGCTGGTCAGGCTATCTTTACGGATGATGTTAGTCTATAAGTCTTCATGCAGCACTTGAAGCGCCTAGGAAGTGATTCCTTCTATCTATTGACAAGTCATGATGGCTAACATGCCATTGCAGGCTGTTGGTACCCAGACCAACTAAAGCGCGAAGCAGAAGCGTTTACGAAGTCGTGAGGGAAGCTGAAGAGATCTTCGATGACACAAATACGGGCGGCGGTCAGCGAGAAAGAAGTTTTCTAGGGTGCCTGCGTAAATTGACAAGGTTAAGAAGGACATCATGGTTACGCATAAGCCATTGCAGTCAACATCGCAATTGACGAATATAGGGTAACGAACCTGTTAAATCTGTCTGGGCAAATTTCCCGCATGACAAGCACAGGAAACTGGTTCATAATAATGTTCAATGAAATCTTCGGAGTAGCGTACTAAGACATGCCATGATTCATCCACCCGTTCGCTTCATCAAATCTCCACAAAGCAACCTCCTGCGCCTTTAATCTAATACCTTTGCTCTGGAGCTTATATGCAAATACGTCGAAATCGGGGAATATGTGGTCCTGATATTGGATATCATGTATCCAAATCACAACAAGTTCTAACTCTGGGTATATCCCCTTTATCAGCTCCTCGAATACAAGTGACAGCCGGAGTTGCAAATCATGGTAGATGTTGAAATCTTGAGGATAGAATTCGAAACGACGGCGAGGATCAACCGGTAGGACGTGCAAGGACCGAACAGTCGAAGACTTGAACATTGGTAGGTTTACTACTCCACAGTGGAGAATGAAGGTGACCGTATCGATATTTGTAAATCGAGAGTCGAATATTTCGGGGGCTTCGTCGTCTCCGCCAACATGGAACAGGGTTGACTGAATTTGACTCCTGAAGGGCACAAGCGCCTCTTCCATGCCTTCCATAGGTAGACGGTATTCCAACCGTTCAAGGAGGGGGAAAGGCACGTTCTGCATCACGAGATGCTTCACCAAGTACTGTGCGTTGGTCCTTTCCGTGATCGATAAATGGCTACCGCCACTTCCGATGATGAACGTATTGAGTGAGGGAAAGGTGAAAGACAATTGGCTATGAGGTTGTTGCTGAACGGCAAGGAATGGATGAATGTCTCCGGGCGGAACACCTTCGTATACTTGATAAAGTGATTCGATACCAGCGACATAATCCAAAGATGCAGATGGGGTAGTGTCCACTTCGTACACTTGCAGAGTCTTTAGGGCGCCACATCTCCGGGATATGAGAGACAATTCGCGGAGAGTAGGTCTCTCCGCGAAGCTAAGGAGATTGAGTTCTTCCAAGCGTGGGCAATGTACCGCTACGAATGGCATGATTCCGTCCCGATACCGGGCATGGGGGAGCATCCATGATGTAGTGGAAGGGCTCCAAAACAATAAACATTTGACGTTCGGAGCAGCTCTTAGTAGCCGTTTGACAAGCGCTGCATGGTCGGAAGCACCAAGTACGAAGTCGATCCTTCGCATGTAGTGACCCCGTGGAACCGTATGGCCATCCTCCCTGGGTATATTCCGGCTAGGGCGCTCCTCAGCTGCAAGCACCAAGTACTGAAGCTGGAAACAGTCATGTACATTGACGTACTCCCAGAGTAGAGGTATTGAGATGTCGTAGAAAACCTTCGAGACCCTCGTACAGCTCGTCGCGAGACAGACTCTGCTCTCTGGGTCGGTGTACGGGGAGGTTGTAGTGTCGAGTGAAGGGGCGGTGTGCGGAATTGGGCCCAAGGAGAAGGGGTCGCAAGATTTTGGGTATGGGTATATGTTCTGGGCCAACAGCTTGAGGATATGTCGGATAACCTCAACAGGCAATTCAGGGACCGCCATCCTGAGGGACAAGCATAGGTAGGATGGAGGTGAATGGGCAGGATATAACGTGTCGTGCGCTCTACAACAGAGGGTGTAAATTACTGGGTGGAGAGATGTACATATGTACATACTAGACAAGGTCAAAATAATTAGAAAAATACGTGAATTCGGGGCTCCAACGAAGGTAAATACGACTACTAACTAATTCACGCTGTCATGTAGCGATATCTCCAGCGGATTTAGAAAGCTCCTCTAAGTGAGCCGCCCCCGATATCTCGATAAATGGAGCATGCTCCTGCTTGTACATAAAAGCGTTAGGTAAAGAAGAATCGGGACGATGGCAACCTTTCTCTGCGGGAAATGAAGCAGCTCACGAATAGCGACGGGGAAGAAACATCTGTTGACGTCGAAACCGACCGAAAGTCAGCAGTACGTGAACATAGACCATTACACAAGTCTGGGTTTACAACTCAACATGCAGTAAATGGAGCCTACAAAGACGACGTCCAGGGATACAGTCTCCATGCGGGTAATTCAAGGCTCGGGAATTTAACGAAGCCGCCGGGTATGTATCAGTTGAAAAGAGAATTTGGGCGGCAATCAAAGTTCTGACATCTAAGATGATAGGCCGGTGCCACAGGAGACGCTCGACGTACGCGCACAGAAGTGAACTTGAATGGAGTTGTCCTTCTGCCTATGAATCGCTCCTCTAAGGTCAGATGTACGTAGCGGATACGCATGAACGTCAACCGAAACAACGATGTGCTTGTTGTGAGGGATCGTGACATGGAAGAATGCAGAATCATCTGTAGTCAGGCATGAAGCGCTCTCTGAATCGAAGATGTCTATTAACTTCAACTCAGCTTCGGAGGGGATATTACTATTTAAGTCAAGCTAACCACGCACAGCACCATAACGCGACAAATTCGGGGAAAATCGAGATTATTCAATGGCCACGATCTCAGACTATGTAAGTCCTGAAAGATTTACCATACGAAGCGGGGACGTAGAGGTCAAACCTATATAAGCCCATGTCCCATATCCAAACATCTGATCTACCTTCTACTCATCCTCGAAAGCAACATGGACAGTATCCCACGGGAAAGTCAGGAACATTCCAAGACAACCATGCAAAACCCATATCGAATCACCACCATGCGTAGGAAGAATTGTTGTGAAATCTGCAAATCAGAGATTACGGGACAAGGCATGTATCACCAGTATCTAATTCCGCATGCATGCTAATCACCAAGAGTTAGATCGGTTCCACGGCCTACAGCACTCTAACATCGGATTCTTACCCCACGAATTACAAACCAAATGGACTCACATGGTTGAAGACCCTCGCGACTTACTGAATCTGAGCACAACCTGCCGAGCCATGTCAGATTCTGTTGCTCAAACTTGGGATGAGAGGTGTAACGACTACGTCGAGAAATTTGGAATAGCGGAAGGCGGGAAATTCTTCGAGGAGATGACTGCATGCAAAGCGGTCGTCGGGGGCCCAGGTATTCTGGAAATTTTATACCCATGCAGTACCGAGGCCCTCAAGGAAGCAGGATTTCATAACCGCCTTGAGATATACGTTCCCGGCAAGTGCTATTCAGTAGTTATATCATCGAGCGCTAAACTCACATGTGACCTAATGCTCGTACGGCAGCCTTGTTCAACTCGATAGAAATTGTGGAAAAGGCTCTCACGATGGCAGGCTTTAGCCTTGAAGCAATCCTCGTGTCTGACTATAGGATTGAACGTTGGGCAGAAGAAGCACTCGGATACGTCAGGTTTGGTATCACCGTGATAAGGATCTACACCTTCACCCGGTGTTGTAACGAAGGCGGGATACAAATGTGCTCACTGATTGTAAACCGGTCCTCGCTTTCAGCCCTACCCGCCATAGCCGAACTTCCCTCGACTATGTTCATGAACTTTATTCACGACAAGACGATCGCTGTTCTGTATCCCAANTTGACGTTAAAGGGGGTTGGGATCTTCAACAATTACACCAACATCAGGAACGACGACTGGTTTGCAAAAATCCTCAAAGATAAAGGGGGCTTCAACCACGTCCGAAGCCTCAACGATGTGGAAGGTTACGAAAACCACAGTTGCATCAGGGATCATTCTTGCCCATTTCGTCTCCGGGAGGAATTTGATGGTCTTTCAGCGTTGATCAGTACCGGGCATTCCGCCGATTACGTTGTCCTTCCAGAGGATTTATCCCCGATTTAGCTGGAAGCTGAAATGCACCGCGTCGTGCACAGATGCACGGACGTTCTGTCAGCAGGGACTATACAGCTCCACGACAGCTCGCTATATAGTTCCAGATGGAGTATTGGGTAAGACTCCATTTATCCACATGACACAAATGCACTTACAGAACGCCCTATATTTCAGACGACGGTCGCTGGAGGAACGATTGGATCGACATTGATGAGGAAGACCTCGACAGCAATGATGACGTCTCAGCTTATTATGGCGACGAACACATTACGGGGGGTAACTTTTGCGCAAAACCTGCCTCCCCGACCCCGGACGCAGATGAACTTTCCAAGTAGTACGGTGGTTGGGAGGGAAACACCGTAGTTGATAAACGCCTCCATAGAGGAATGAATGATATCACAGGAAATTAAATGAAAGATGTATGAGTATCGAGAAGTTAGAAAAGAACTTCTGTCTATAAAGGGTGTACTTACACGGAAAGCGGAGTAAAACGTGAAGGATTCACCGGCACCAAAGGTCGCCTCTGCATTCATTACCGTGACAATGATACGTAAATAGAAGCGTATCAAGGATTCGCAAAACTTCGATTGTAGCTGAGTAGATCCATGCAGGTTATTATACTTAACTGAGAAGAATATTTGCGCCGCCGGCCCCATCGTCCCCTCTGGACACTTTCGCTTTAGTGCCAGCTTTGAGAGAGCTACGACTAACTAAAGGCAACTACCTTTGTTTCAATATGGTGATACGTAAAAATGCTGACCGTTATCATGAAACAGGGATGAACACCCACACCAAAGTGGCGCGGACAAAGGAAACAGCGGATGTAGTTGAGAATGCCCAAGGCGTACGTTGCCAAGACGCTATTCAGGAGAGGACAAAAAACATGCTTGGGCAATTCGGGATTGTCGACGCAACATATTTTTTTCAAAAACTAAAAGAATCGACCGCAGTGATTTCCGGCACGACAGTGACAACACGGCAGGAAGAGGTCCCTTCGAAAGAAGAGAGCGGAGTAGAATGAAACAGCCACGATGTAACCATTTCAGCGTACGAAAGTCCTCGCGTAAATCACTGAAGTGACAGAATTGTTCTTGTTAAATTTGGCCAGACAAATTCCTCATTTATGTGATCGTGGGAATAAATTACACAACCAAATAGTGCTTGACGTGAATTACCAAAATATCAAGAGACCACAAGACAGAGCAGTTAACAAGGATCACGAATTAGAGGGAGGGTCAGCGTGGAGGAGGACAAACTGCAGGTTCATGCTGAGCATGTCCACATTTGGAGTAGTGGCTTTTGGGCCTGTAACATAAATGTTGGCCGTGTAGCCGATCGTGACCAGGGAATTGGGCTCGACATCGATACCATCTGGAAGAAGGGGCAGACCAGATATAGAAGTGGGATTAAAATGATCGGGAAAAGCCAGGGGAGACCTAGCATCAAACACAGGGACTGTACAAGAAAGGGATGATGAGCGGCAGCTGATATAAAATATCATATCAAGGTTTACCTTTCTCAACAAAAGATAAAGAAGCGGAAAACCGTCCATCCTTGATTTGATCCACGAGAGGATTGAGAGGCGCTTTATTCGAAGGGCCGACTTGTTTCTTGTGAAAGATAGATTTCTGTGGGGATACGGCAAAGTTTGTAGCGACTTCGTTACTGGCCCCTAAAAGAGTCAGAAAGAAATCAGACCATATATCCTGTTGAATTGAGCACAACTCACCATCCTGCTTGGTGGTAAAATGTAATACACCGGAAGAAAAGGAGTATCTGAGAGTTTTTTTACCAGCCACATGCGCGAAAAAAGTTAGTGCGCGCTGATATTCGTACTCAAATGGGTAGATGCCGATTCTGTGATCGACAACCTTTTCTTCCACCCGACTACCTGCACGACTGTAGACGCGAGTGGCAGGAGATGCCAAATTGCAGTAGGCCACTATTCCCGAGGTCAGGAAACAGATGTGAGAAGGAAGAGTTCCCTTGCGTGGGATAGTGACGGAGGGTGGAACCAATAGGTTAACTCCACCCCCTGATATCGTAGAAGACCAAGGAGACGGTTTCACTCTTCTTGGTTCACATCTGGATGGGTTGCAGAAAACGCTTTCGGCACAGAAGGAAAGGCAGGATTTAAGACGCCTGAGAAGAATAATTAAATGACAAACAGATATGAACCGGAATGTACCACTTACTGGACAACCCAATGGGAATGCTCGTCGTCTTCGTAAGCCGCCCTAATGGAAGAGGGAATTAAAGCCAGCGAATCTGGAGCCTCAGCTTGACTGTGAAGAGGGATAAGGTCAACTTCGCTGCAGCGGAAAAGGCATAGTCAATATCCATTCAAAGACAAAGGAGCAAATGAACTTACGACAGCACAGGCTCGTTCGCATACATGGAAGCAAGCCACAATTCCTTTCCACTCTCCATGAATTCAGTTTCTACAGCATCGGAGGTGGGCGGATCGTGCACGTGTTCTTCCTCAACGCCCGAGTCAGATGCAGCGGACAAAGTAGTCTCACGGTGAGCAGGCATAACAGCCCTGCCCTTCCCCTTACTCTTCGAGGAGGGAGGAGGAGGCGGTGTTGGTGACCAAAGAATCGAAGAGCCATCGTCTGATTCTGCCTTCACATGGGAACGTCGAGGAATTGGCGTTGACGGTAAGGGAGTAGATTCAACTCGACTGGAATCCAGTTTGACTCGAGACTTGCGGGGAGTAAGTTCGGTATCAACTCTCGGCAAGACGCTAGCAGGTTGGAAAGACGGAGCACGAGAATCGTGAATTGAGTAGTCGCCATGGCTTCTCGTGGAGTGCGTACGAACGGCTGTTTTTTACGCATTACTTCATTCCCAGATGAGGGTGTCGGGGTAGGCGGCAGGGCAGCGGAAACTTTCATCTTACGCTTGCTAGCTTTTGCGGTTGGAGTGTCCGATTCATCAATTATCTCAATCACGTCGGCTTTGGCGGGGACAGACAACTTGGCAGATCGAGATTTTTTTGTGACCGGGCGACGATCCTGAGGGGTGGAAATTTGGATGTCCCCTGGACTAGATTGTTGCTGAAGTGAATAACCAAGTGTATTGACCATAGCAAGCTGACTTACGAGACGTCAGATGTTCTAGCGCGTTTACGCTTCCTGTCAGCTACCTGAGCGGATGCCCTCTCCGAGATGACATCCAAATTTTCAGGGTCGCTATCAGTCGGAGACATAGTAGCCTTTGATTGGATCCTACAGGGAGCGAATCAAAGGGAAGGTCGTTGGAAATGGCATCGAGCAGATAACTAAAGGCACCCGCACCTATTATCGTTGTCTTTTTCAATAAACACGTCGTTATCCTCGTAGTCTTCACCATCCGATTGAATGGTTTCGCTCGAGACACTTTCACCAAAAAATTCTTCAGTCGGTGCGACAGCAGGACCAACGATGGTACCGGAAACGGGGGCAAGATGAGGACGTGTATCCTCTTCCTCACTCTCCTCTCCAGAAGACTCCGAGTCGGAGGTCAGGGCTTCTTTGTAAGTTGAGAACTTAGTAGGCTTCTGGAGAGCGCCGAGGACGCGGCAGAGGAAGATTGAGACAGCCTAACGAGACTGGCAGGATGGACGTTATCAGGGCGGAACTTCGTCTTCTTGCTTGACGTGGAAGGATTTCCGGAAGACATAAATTCGACATTGACGTCAGACCTAAAAGGGTAATCAGAAAAACTCAGAATCACATTAGTGAATGCCGCAACAAGGTAGACTCACGGGACAGGCGTGGAGGACGACTGAATGGTTCTTTCCTCCCCTGATGGTTTGGAGCGAGCGGTAACACTCCGGCTAGGGCGGCAAAGCACGGCGTCAAGAAAATTAGTATACCATGAAGACAACTCTACATGAACAGAGGCGCACAGTCTTTTGCCACTGGGGGGATATCACGCAAGACATAAAAAAACCCTTTTTTGTCGCTCCTCAAAAAGGGACACTCACTGGATGACATCTGGGCTCTGGTTTCTAATAATTTGGTGTAAGCACCGTTGAGAACTATCAGTTCGTTCAACTCACAAAGTAACAGACGTGCCCGCGTCTTCAACGACAGGTACAACAATACCAAGTCCTTCCAAAGGGGTTTCAACAGTGGAAGCCTTTTTCTTGTTGCTCGACTTGCGGGGAGACTTGGAGCTGTTCCTTCCGGGCATATTGAGAAGATCAAATGTTGAGGTATTGCGGAAGCAGGAGGGCTGTAACCTGTGACTGGGAAAGATAAACAACCGGAACAGCGAGGACGCGAGGCTTTTATACAAGAGGAAGCGCCATAGCCTAAAAAGAAATACCAGATCTGATTCACCACATGTAAGATTGGTATAAACGTACCACGCAAAGAGGACATGCCTTTTCCTTTCGAAGGGGGAAGAAACGTCACATATCTTGACTGCCACAACGTAAACCGATGAAGATAACCCGTTCCCCGTTCATGGCGACGGTGGATCCCAATCATGCGTCTATTATTAGGACAAGTGATAACGAGAACTACGGGGGCTGGGTGGCAAGAGCTTCCTGTACCCGCCGAATTGAGTGGCTTGATTGTATCGCAATCTACAATCGGTTACGCAAATTGCCAACACTAGCAACAAAGACGGGGGTTTTTTCTACATCACGAGGCTTAACGCGCATCCATAGACATCGCAAAAGGCCCAAAAGATGGCATTGCATACAGCGAAGCAAGGAATACGTCAAAATCTGGCACATTGAGAATCTGACCAATCCGGCGGCAAGATAGTCAAAGAAAAGGGTAGGTAGAAACCAAGATAAAAACGAAGAGGATCCTCTACGGCCTAAAGCACGCACCGCCATCCCCACTGTAACTGAATTTGCATCTACTATCTCGACGTACCTTCAAACAGTAAACCAAGATGAACCCAGCCTACGACACAGAATCCGCTTCAGCAGCTCTAGAGAAATTAGCGCAAGAACGGCAGGGAGAAAAGCTAGCTGGAGTACAACTGGCCGACCCAATCGTTGTGAGTGAAGGCACAGAAAAAGACCATTGTCTTCTCAGGACTGAGTTATGACCGTAATAGAAAACTATGGGCGACTGGGCGACGGTTGTCCAATGCTCTGCTCCTATAACGAAGAGGCTGGCTCGAGCCGATGCCAACGGCGAGGATGCTGAAGTCGTCTGGCACATCCAAGGAATATTAACCAACGCCAACCTACCGCCATTCCGGGGAAAGGGAAGGTATGTTATGAGCATCTCAGAAATCAATTGTTCATCGACGTGGGCTCTGATTAACATTACAGAATGAAAGATAAAGTCAAGTACCTCCGGCAGGGAGTAAGGCTCAGTGGGCTAGACACGGACACGTTCAACAGAGCCATAGCCAACATCGGAAACGTAGCCGCCATGTTCAGCAGAACAGTTGCTAATGTTCTGCCTTCCACATTCATAGATGCGGACGAACACGGCACCCATATTGACCTGTGCAATCGAATCTTTACCTCTCGTCAAGAGGGCAATGGCAACGACGCTGTGCCACTTCCCTCGGAGGTTGATCCAACTGGGCTTTTAGCAAAACTAGGAGGAGACAACTATTACTATGGCGAAGAGAATCAAGTCAGTTATCTTGAAAGGAAGCATAACCGAATGACGGGGAAGAAAAGGTGCGTACATAGATGGAGATGGACAGAGAACAATACCACTGACTGTCTACTGTAGTACCGCGAAAGTAGGCCCAGTGGCATTCAAGACAGGAGACATCATCGAGGCGCAAGTGACATTCATGCTTATACCTACAAAGGATGTAGACTGGAAAATGATAGCAGTATTGCGGTGCTTGACGCTGCTTGAAGGTAAATTCGCAACGGTAGGTAAAGGACATGATCGTCTATGCAACATGAGGATGATAAGTAGCTCTAGGACATGATTCGACTTGGAATCGATCCTCAAAGATCCATCAGGCCGAGCAGTGGCGCAAAAAGACCATTGAAGAGGAGATTTGGTGTGGACCTAGACGAACGTGATGAAGAGGATGAAACAGTGTCCAAAATCAGTCGTATGGACTTGGATTCCAACAGCTGTTGATTATTGTATACGTTCGATAGTTATGCCCGAGGTCTCACTGTATGAAGTATCCTTCTTATATTAAATTATGTCGCCATTTCGTTTGGCTATGTCTGTCCTCTTCACTCTTTGACCTTCGACCTGAAGTATTTCTGCAATGCCCATGACTCGTTATGACGCGAACATACCCCTCCTACTGATCTCCAAGTCTTTCCCAGCCCCGGAGCGAAGCGGAGGGCATCTTGTGTTACATAAGCGGTTACGCACAGAATGGGTGCAGTGCGTCGGTGCTTAGTAATCGAGACAGGGGGTGACAAAATACTGTAAGGCAGGCCATTAAATGACATCTGAGCCCTCTCGTGAACGTAAGGATAAGAAGGGTTGATTGACACAAATTCCATAGATTACTCTAAAGGTCAAACGCCTGTGACACGACAGCAGTGAGAACTTACAGGCCTATACCGAGAAGCATGTCCATGAAAATGATATGTATGCATAATCGATAATCGAGTAGAATCAGGGAAGTTGCCCTTGCTGACTCAATACCGCGATAGGTGGGTCCTCAGAATCTACCTCCGAAAGGAAAAAGGTATCTGAGGAGGATGGATGCACATGCACTCAGCGTCACCAGGTGGTCGATAAATACAAGCAGTGCCTGGGCAGAGAAGGCAGAGAAAACGCCGACCATCTACGACGCCCGCTCTGCACGCTAAGCCCAAACGTACAAACCAACATGGGAGAATTGCCTTTGGAAATACAAGCCAGGGTATTGAAGATGCTTTTAGACGATGGAGAAGATCGCAATACGCTGGGACAACCCCCCTCGATCATGGCCTCACTCCTCACAGAAGGAAAACAGGCGCTCGCCAAGAACTGTACCAGGGTGTCGACAGCATTCTACATCCTGTCGATGCCTTTAGTGTGGAAGGAAATTATGGTACGGAGCGAGACAGACGTTGACCATTTCCTCCGACTCACCTCCGAGGAATTGGTCCGGAAGCTGCGCAACGACCTCCAATGGTACACTAAAAGGATTGACATCCGGCTTGGGAGTGGTTACAACACCAACAAGGTGGTAGAGCTGTTGAAGCGCCTGTCAAATCTGCAGGAAGCTCAATATCTCTAACCACGGCTGTTTGCCCAGGCGGAACTCAGGCGAGAGGTACAGCAACGGCCTGCTCATCGAAGTCGCGGTGCAGTGCACCAAGCTTGTGAGGCTGCAGCTGACGAGCGTGCCAGAGAAGCCTACCGTGCGCGAAATCTCCTTCATTTCCAAGAATTGCCCAGCACTGGAGACCCTTCAAGTATACGAGATAGACATGAAGAAAACGACGACCCTCGATATATACGTGGACAAGATCACCGAATTGAGGGCGAGGGAGGTTTTCTTACACGGGATATTGGATGAGGTTCCACAAGAAGCCCACGACAACATCACGTTCCAATTCCCCTCCCTCAAGAGGCTGATAATTGGAACAGGAGGCATAGGCAGGCCGCCAACAGTCCAGCTGAACGGAAAACTGTTCATGAGGATGATATCGACGCAACGCCAAGCCTTCCCCAAACTGGAACACCTCCAATTTCTCCTCCCAATTCAAGATATAGAGCCGTATCTGGAACCCTTCTCTCGGCAATTTGATGTCGGAGTGGCTAAGATCGACCATGGCTGCCATACCAAAACATATCAACATGTTACCCCTACATACCGANCANCNCANNCNNA
>JANDKE010000836.1:0-19567 GCA_027627275.1 Coprinellus aureogranulatus | reverse complement strand
ACCCTTGAGGGGAGCAGGGCAGTCGGGGCCGAGATCCTTGGCACACTCGGCGACGGGGCATCCGCCAGTNGGGGAGATCCTCACGGGGAGGTTGTANCCATCGACGAGAGAGACTGTGNNNATGTTTAGAGTTGCANCCTGAAGATGGGNACATGCANNGACTACTCACCATCGTACCANTCGTCAGTTCCGTCGAAGGTGAACTCGGCNAGAGAAGCAGGAGGAACNCCTGCACCCGAGCGGTTGTCACAGACCAATCCACCGTTGCAGCTTCCNGTCAAGCAAGACTGAGCACCAGGCTTGCTGAAGTCGCAGTTGCGCCTTCCCCANATCCTTCCAGCCCTCCAGTTATCGGGGACNGAGAAGGTGACCTTGGTGTAGGCCTTAGCCTCCCAACTAATCAAAGCGAGACGTGAGTCAGAATTTCGAGAAAGAACAAGTAAGCACTCACCCGTTGGGGTGGTTGGGAACAGCGCTACCGACGTTGAGGTCGGTGAAGATAGCGGGCCAGATGGTGAAGGGGCAAGCGTTGTACACCTATAAACCCGGTCAGCGTAGTCCGGCAACTGGGAGAGGTGCNTCCTCACAGTGAAGGTACGGGCGCTAGCACCAGTGGCGAGGGCGACGACAGCAGCGAGACCGGCGAACTTCATCTTGTTGAGGACGATTGGGAGAGGGAGCTGCTGAGGATGCGGAGGAGTTCAAGTGGCTAGCTTGATGAGGTCCTNCGNATCGTTCTGCTAGCTTTTATACCTTTCGCTTCGCCCNGCCCAGATCTGGAGTAGGGCTGCACCATGCAGTNGCAGAACCCGCCCAGTCCATGAGCACACGGTGCGCTGCATCGTCTGACATCCGTACATTTTCAGGTTGACGACCCACCGCACGGTGAGGTTACACGGTGAGGTTCTCTCCCGGGACAATTAGCCGCGGCTATCAGCATTTTTGAATAACATGCTCGGNCATGCATCCTCCCCAGATTTTCCCCAGATTTTCGTGTNCGGGAGAGTTCAAGGTGCAAAGCACTGCCGTAAGGTCGTGTTCCNCTAATGACGCGTGNCATAGTGAAGCAATAGCCAGGCTGGANGTCACAGCNAAGGNNTTGAGTCGCGTCGGGAGCTCAGAGTCCAAGCACATCGACATGTTGTNTACGCTGACGGGTAGCGCGGTATGCAAGACCCACGACATTCGGATCTCANNANCGCAGTAAGATATGACGTCCTGGTTCGCCCGTTACAAGGCCAGAGGACCGCAGATAAGTTGACCCCTTCGTGATATTTCCTGTGANCGTTCGCAACGGAGAACAAGAAGCAAAGGGATGCACGCGCAGAGCTAGGAACTGCCCAGTCGGACGATGTGGTGGCTTGTGGTGGTGAGAAACGAAGATGCTGTTGTCGCGATCAAGTGATCAGACCAGCCACAAAGCGGTTCCATTTCCAGCTATTCCCGGGGCTGATCTTCGCGTGACGGGAACGACGACGATGTCTTGACAATGTTTACATTCAAACGAAATTGATTTGGACTAACACAAGCACTNCTGGGAGGGGGAATCNGCCGCGTGATAATAGACGATGAATTGAAGAACCGTAGAATGCGTNTGGCACGATCTCACGGGGAGTTCTCGCTTCACGCTGNNAGATAGAGNAACTTGGCAANGTTTTATCAGTAATTGTATCNTTACGTGAACCACCGGCCAGTTGTTATCTANAGNCGATCCAGCTGTGTCCTCAAAATTCGAANGNTCTCCGCTGTTTCCATCCACGCCCAGGCGTCCTGGCGACCCATAGGCAAAGCGTATGGATGGTCATAGGCGTATGTACAAGGCAGNACATCCAGGCACAGTTTCCGGAGGCCACGAGANAGCGCTCCAACATTNCTTACANTGTCGCTCTTGTGAATATCGACGGACNTTCACCCAGATACAGAAGCGGCTNGAAGCGCGGGGGGGCACACGTGGAGAAAGCCTGGGGAAGGCGGGGGAAAGAAGTTGATAGCCGCCTCACATTCAAGCGAGCGGTACCGCCTGGTACTCTCTGGTCCCGCGGTAGGCGCTTCCCTGCGCTTCCTGGCCCCAGAAAAGGATCAAACAAATGACACCAACAGGACCGGCAATGGATCCCCTAAGTGCGAGTTCGAAGTTCAAAGTGGGCGTATGTTAACATGGATGAAACGNGTAAGACATTGGCTTCCCTGACAAGTGAACTCCCAGGGCCACCTTCGAAGTAATAGGAAGGAACGCAGTATAGCAGGGTCGGTTGACCATGGTCCGAGAATTGTAATCACGCTTATTCCCTTCGTATTCATTGAATTNAGCCAACGATCCCGACTTTCGTCGAGCAGCATTCCCCCATGGGTTGGGAGACCGTCATGAGGAACAGGTCCTGAAAATCATGTGCTGGTCGACACTGTTACTATCGCCGTNNAGATCCGTGAAACAAGCAGACGCTGTGATCAGCTTNAAGCAGGCGNAGGCGGTGGTGGTGCTCGCACTTGTTGAAGNGTTGGGCCCGCCGACAGTCGCCTTGCCAGAGACTACGATGCCAGGGGANNGAGACCCAACGTCTCGATCTCACCTTCCCTTTCGACAGGAAGCGGGTTTCTCAGTGAAAGCGATGCNATACCTAGTTTTCCCAGTTANCCGGNCATTGAANTACTGACGTAGGTTAGTATGAATCTCNTGGAAGAAGACAGCTGAGAACCCACCCAGGAGGATGGTCAGCCTTGGCACAAACTGCATATGATTCNGAAGATAACTAGTTTTCGTCATAGTGCAAGCCGACACCGTCTCTTGGGCGTCCTACATGCCGCGTCCGATGTAACTCCGGGNGAAGGCNCTTNGGCGAAGTGTCGACAAAAGGAAACACCAGCGTAGAAAGCGAATGCAAGTCAGCGGGTTTCGTGACTAGGAAATTGATATCGTCGATGTAAGATATCCGCCCTGTTGTTTCTTCGCGAAAGAAGTTATGTTCACTCCATCTNGCCAGCCTTCTTCACTCTTTATATTCCGCGATATCAGTGGATGCGTTGTCGAACGAGGCGGTAAGTGCATGCAACCTGAATACATTNCGTCCTTAGGCCCTATGCTTGCTTCCAGAGAGACGTGATCCTGAGCGGTGGCCAGAAAACGGGTTATGCGAGCTAGAATGCACCGTCGCTTCGATAAGATTCTNAGAGCCAGTCAGAAGAGCTACCGGCAACGGAATTGAGTGATCACAGCAGTTGAGACGATCATGAGGGGCATCCCGCGCCACCTCACCAGCCCGTACTTAATCCTGACCATTACGAAGCTGAGAAGCCACATGCAGCGCACTAGTACGGCGCTACCACAGAGTCAAGAAGGAATNGTGGTGATGGTTGCTTAGAAGGTTGCTTGGACCGTGATACCAACTCGTCATGATGATAATTTCGGATCAAAATTCCCCTGTTGTGGGCGCCTGTTTGACTTTGCCGTCGAGACCCGTCGGGTTGGTTCCAGACGAAGGAAAGCATAACAGTTTTCTCATTTCNTATCAGTTAATAGTTGTGGCATACTATGGCGTTCAAAGGTCAACAGGGGGTAAGGGAGTATATGTCAATGACGAAGATGTGTCAATCTTCTCAGCGAAGCATAAAACAAACGTGGGTCAAAGACAGGCCAGAGTGTCAAAACGAACCGTCTCAAGGGCAGAATGTGATCGTGTAATCCGCCCGCTTGTTCGAGGGGCAGGTAAAGAGAGCGGTATTGCTGCTCTCATCATACGCGTACACGTAGGATCTGGGGCAGCGTTGCTCTGCCAACTTGTTCAGTATTCGAGAGCTGAAAAGAGGGACATATACACACTGAAATAGTCGTAGTATTGGACCCCTGAAGGGGGGCACTTGTCCGGAGTGCTGTAGCTTCCGGAACAGCAGTTAGGTGAATTGCCTAGAGAAGGTCAGTGAGATATACGTGCAGTGACCGAGCAGGACGGGCTACCTTGATTTCCATCCAAGTTCGCAAAGCATGCGGACTTGCAGCCAACTGGGAAACCGCTCTTGTCGAATGGTCCTTTCAGAGGACCGGGGCCTGAGGAGAGTGAGTGTCTGACAGCATCAAGCACGATGCAGACGCACAATTCGGTCCTAGATCTTGGGCACAATCCGCCACGGGGCATCCTGCCGTATTGGAGATCCTGTTTCCCGCACATCAGCGAGTGGTGGCGGAAACAATGTGGTACACTCCCTACCTCACAGGGAGGTTGTAACCGTCCACGAGTGAAACTGTCAGCGTGCGATGAGCCTGCATTCATCACGGCGTCGAAGTTGGAGCGCACCATCATACCAGTCCACCCCCGTTGTGCCACCCAAGGTGAACTCGGCCACAGTGGCGGGTGGAACTCCCTCAGTGGAGAGTAGAGAATCTCAGCCAGTGGATTGTGCCTCGGGTACAATAGAACACTCACCGTTCCAGTGCGTTGGTCGCACAAGAGTCCTCCGTTGCATCCGCCAGTTAAGCATTGCTCGGTCGGTGCGGGTTTAGAGAAGTCACCACAGTTTCGTCTGCCCTTCGGTGGAAGTGAGATATCATGGAGTACGGGACGAAAACGTGGTAACATACCCAAATCCTTCCTGACTTCCAATTGTCTGGAACGCTGAAGCTGACCTTCGAATACGCAGTCGCTTCCCAACTGATTTACAAGTCCCGGTGAGCGATGATCACCGTATTGAGACGTGAAATCTCACCCTGTGGCGTGGTTGGGCTTAGCGCTACCAACGTTCAAATCCGTGAAAATCTAGGGCAGATACGGTTCGCTGTAAGCCCTAAAGGCGAACGCAGCATATCGTTCGACACTCACTGCGGGCCTGGCGTGCATCATGAGTTATATGAAAGACGGCAAGGTGAGATACAGTCACATACCAGATGGTAAACGGGCAGTTGTTGTACACCTATGAAACGACAAGCAGCATGTATCAGTCTAGGTGAGTGAAACCAACGAGGGAGAGGGACACACCGTAAATGTGCGCGCAGCGGCACTGGAGGCGAGAGCAAGGGCGGTCGCAATGGTCAATTTCATCTTGTTCAAGGCTGGGCTTGTCCTGGATGTGAAACGTCCATGGTCAGACCTCTTATACCTTTCCACATCCGAGATTTCGACGCATTGAAAGGAACTTGAGGAACCAAACCGCGTTGCAGTATCTCAGGAAGTACCCCGCGGCCATAAGGTCCTAGCACCCGTGATTGCAACGGTCCGACGCTCGATGCTAGAGAATTAGCTGCAGTCCAGACCTCGACAAAACCGATTGGTTAGCCTGAGCAATGCTCGCTCCCAGTTACAAGGACGAATACAAAAGGGGCATCCTTCACTCCGCCTTCTGACCGGGCAACCAAGATGCGATCCGCTGGAATGCCGCGTAGGGCAAGGAGTTGTCCCGCACTACTGATATGGCACTGTTACTCTTTTGAGCAAGCATCACTCACCGCTCCGTAGCCTCTGTCGAGGTCAAATAGTTGACCGGGAAAGGTGACCGCCCATGCACGCCTTTAAGGCATCTATCTGGTGCTGCGCCGCAATAACATGAATGACCTACAAGAGGGCACGCTTAGACATGAACGGGGAGCACACTCAATGGAAACCATTCAGGGAATTTCCGAAACAGCTTTCTTGAATTGCGTGGCTTCTGGGTCTGGGCTCTCCATTCTCGTATGGGCAGGACGATGCAGGAGTTCCGTTATTCTGTCTTTGTTCGAAGATCTGCCTAGACCATATGGGATCTCCCGGACAAACTCGACGGTATGGGTACGGACCTTCGAGTTACATGCATGGCAACGCTTCTTCATTCTGGGCGAGCTGCGAAGTACTGATCATCAGGTTGCCTCCAGGATGGGCGCATTCTTCGTCGTATGCAGCCCAGAGCCTCTCATTGGATTCCAAGACTATCTTCCACACTTGTATGTGTCGGACTTCGCGCTGTGGCACTATTGATCTCCATTAGCCACAGCAGCTTCTTTTGAGTTACGAAAGCCAGTAAACGCACTCCACGATGATCCGGGGCGGTAGCAACAGACCTAACGTTCATACTTCCTACCATAGACACGTGCAATTTGTGCCGTTGTGCTTACCGTTCGAGTCATAAAGCTTCAGTTTCAAGATTCAATGGAGGCTATCGCTTTGATCCACCCCAAGCGGAATGGAGCGGTCAGAGGACGGCACTACTAAACAGGGAAGAGGTTAGTGGCTGCTGATTTCGACAAGTGGATGGACCCGCACCGGTAGCCCGCCAGAAGAGGACAGAAGCCTCAACTGAATTGGCGCTCAATATGTTCAGGCAGTTCAAATGACTTCTCTTCGCAATGATTGAACCTAGATTGGGGCATGTGGGGATGCGGGGTAGACGGAGAAACTGAGCGAGGAACTGCGAGGAACTACACTTCTCTCGACGCTACGTTCACGAGGGGTGCTCTTCCCCACACTCTTACGAAAATCCCCGTCCCAGGATAGCGGCCACGCACAGCCAATACCTGTTATAACTCGATTGGCCCTTGGAATCCGTAAACGATGTTCAGCTGGACAATCCGACCCTCGTACGCGTACGTACAGCCGAAATCATGTGTACAGGACGAAGCGCGACTTGCCTGAACAACCTCCCGCGAAGGTTTGCTTCTGGGTCCAGGTCTACCAAGGATGGAAAGGTACAACAACAGGATGTGTCGGCGACGGGAGAAGCTGCTTGTACCGGTCCCAACGCTGTCAAGTTGAATTCAGTCGGAAAAACAGCTGGGGAACGGATGGAGCCACGTACGGTACGAGCCCTCCGGCAGCGGAAGAGCGCAGTGCGCCTACAGTCTTGGTCCGGGAGACCCACCTACCTGTGAACGCTACAGAGCAGATCCGAACGAGCAGGGTAATCAACCGTCCATCGCACATCCGTGCAAAAAGGTCATTAAGATAGGAAAGGAAACAAAGACTATTCACAGCAGGAGCAATTGCAAGAGGGTCATAAGAAAGGTAATAGGAAAAATCCTGGGGTCTAATATAACGGACACTCGAACGTTCGTCGGGTGAGGTAAATAGGTCATCACGGGTGGTAGGCGGTTGAAAGGAGCGAGGGGGTGTGCGAACGGGAGGAATGGGTTGCGTTGGGATATGTGGGTTGTATGTCTGGTAGGTAAATCGTACACTAAAGATTGTCCTTGGAAAAACAAAACAGATGTAGGAATTCAAACAAGTAAATGGATCTCCGGTGGTCGTAGTAGAAGCGTAACGGCCGCGAAAGACGCGGTATGCAGAATGTAAGTTCACCAGCGGCTCGCAGCTAGCTGGGGTGGCGTGCTGATCGACAGAAAGAATAACAAGTCCATGTGTGAGAAATCCCAGCCAAAAAGTAGTGCGCCAAACGTGCAGGAATCGTTGTGAAGGGTAAAAGGCACACGTATAAGAGCGGGGAAGAATTCAGACAATGTCTATGCAGAAGGTGAATCGTCATAAGAAAGGCAGAGGTGAGTGGTAGGGTAGTAGATGGCGGGAGTAGCTGTTGGGTCATCGAGGTCGTCTACAGGTTGTCACAGAGGGAGCATTCGAAAGTGAGATGGCTGCGGAGGATGGGAGGAATAGCAATGAGAGCAACAAAGACCGCGATAACACAGACGTAGAAGATGCCATATTTGATGATCTATCGTAGCGAGGTCAGCCAAGTTAGAGAATCAAGGATAAAAGTACTCACAATAGCACGCCTTTGCCTCCTCTGCTTGAGCGAATACAACGGCGCACGGATCTGCTTCGACGGCCGGAGCCAGACTTCAAACACAAGCATCAGCAGCGAGTTCAGCAACGAAGGAAGGTGGGGCACTCACAGAGAATCGTAGCATGGAATCGATCAAAGTACGGCACCAAAACCGGCGGTGTCAGCATGAACAGCAAGAAGTGTCCCAGCAACAAATCTCCACTCCAGAGACTCAGCTCTACGATCTTGACAATGAACTCTCGCGCCGGCTGGCTCATGACATGGGAGCCCAAACCACGACCATACCATCTTCCAGTCCACCACGCCATGTTCGTCTCGTCGTGCTTGAACTCACGAGATAGGAAGACCGAAATGAGGATCTTGTGTACCGCCCGCTGAATGGCAATGACGGCAATGAGACCGAGGACGGCGTGGGCGGCGTTCCATCGTTCAAGGAACCACTGGTAAGCGAAGTTAGTATCGCAGGTAACGATGAGGATAGGAATAGCAAGATACGCACCAAGAACTCGAAGAACCCAACCATACCGAGCGTGCCAAGCGCGTGCGCCGTAAAAGCCATAACCGCACCAAACTTGGAGTTGTCCCGCTGGAAGATCGGACCAAGGAACAGCGAGATCAAGAACTGGGTCAAGAGCACTGCAGCGTTCCACACGATGGGTCCCAACGAGATGACTGCGATCCGGATGAGCGGGCTTGGCGGCAACCTGCCGTCCACGGGGAACGACTTGACGAACATGTACGCGATGACGAAGAGGACAGCCATGCAGACCGGGAATATGATCTCGGAGAAGATGACAGCGCGCCAGGTTGCACGGGGAACGTCTCCAGAGAGTTTCAGTGAGGGCTTTCCGAGACTCTTCTTCTTGTAACCGGTAATCATGGTGCGAGAGAGACGGCAGTAACCGATCCAAGAATTCGAGTGAGACTTCGAGTTACCGCGGCACATCCAGCGCAAGAATTCCCTACGAGAACGTCAGTTGGCGGTTCGGTTGGTTCGTCAGCATTACACATACCTGTAGTCGATGATGAAGTCGGAGAACACGAACTGATGCGGGTTGAACAAGAACGGAGCAATGCAAAGGGCCAGAATCGAGATCCAGAAGTAGATCAAGTACGGCGTCCACAGCGTCAGCGTCACGTAGAGCAACATGAGCAGAGTGCGAATGCCAAGGTAGATACTGGGTCCAGCGAAGCGAGAGAAGAGGATATTGAAGTAGATCCTCGTCGTCGCAAAGCCACGACCAGTAGCGATATACCTGGCGCCTCCGAAGGTGAGATTGCTGAGGATGGAGTGGGTGTAGATCTGGGTCGAGAAGACTTCGAACATCGGAGAGAGGGAGCCGAATTGCTTCGCCAGACGGAAGATGGCTTTCCACGTTCCACGCTCGACGAGTTCTATTGCAAGTAGTCAGTACGCGCTCGGAAACCAGACGAAAGACGTGGGGCTTACCTTGCAAGAAGAGAGGCAGGAAGGAGATCATGAACACCAAGAAAATACTGATAATGCACCGCTCGATCCACTCAAAGACAGGAACCAAGTTGTAGCATCCCGCCTGTCCACCAAGATACTGCCCAGACGCCGTATACTGGCAAATCGTAAGCTGCGAATTGAGCGTTCCCAAGAACACCACTACAAAAATCCATCAGTTCTCCACCCCTAACGAAAAAGCAAAAGGAGGACTCACTCGTCAAGATGAACGTCTGCACCGACAAGATAACCAACATATTGTTGATATGGAACCCAGGATGGCCATAATAGAAAGTCAAGAACCTATCAATCGGGAGCTGCGTTCCCAAATAATAGTACTCCCGACTCAACATCTGCTCTCCCATACCCGTCCCAATCTTCGTCTGGAAATTCAAAATCGTTCCAAACCCAAGATCCCTACCCTTCCCGCACTGGTAATACTCCGTATGCTTGATCCTGCCTCCACGCCCAAACGCGTTCATCCCAGCGTAGATATCCTCGTTCAAGTGCAAGCCCTTTTGAGCCTTGGAGACACCACCACGAGTCGTCATGTACAGCGCGTTGAGGAAATCGGGGTGTCCGTAATGCAGCTTCCCACCAATCCAAGCCATCGAACGTGCCGAGAGGGTCCCGAACGTCTGTTCCTTTCCAGCAGCGAGATCACCAAGGATACCAATGTTCTCCGAGAAGATGTACTCGCGAGCACCGACGATAGCGACAGGCGCCTGCTTGAAGTCGCGATGGCCCCACTGAGCGTACGGGCTCTGGCTCGACACCGAGTACTCCTCGAACTCAGCGAGAACGTTCCGAATCTTGAGGCACTCCTCGAGGTAGTTGTCCTGGTTAGCGTCGATAAGCTGGAGGTACTCTCCGCGGTAGAAGATGATAGCGTGGTTTTGGTTGTCCGACTTTCCGTCTCCCAGAATCGGGTTACCCGGAAGCTCGATGCGGAACTTGGGGCGCCTCCGTCCAGTATCAGGCATGAACTCGCTATGACCGTCGATGAGCGCCGAGAAGATCCTAGGGTCCCCGCCTTCCTTGCGCGCCGGCTCTTCCTCGAGGTACGCAATCTGCAGGTCAGGATACGCACGCAGCAAGAACTCGGCGTTCTCCTGCTCCTCCTTGTTGAACTTGGAATACCGCTGCATCGAAACAACGAATTTGAACTTCCGCCTCGCCATCCTCTCCAGTTCCCTCTCCAGCTTATCCGTATTCCCACCAAACAGCTGCACAATTTCGGGATTCTCGACACGGTAGAGAAGCTTGATAGCCTTCGCATAGTTCATCATACCCGAGACGGTCCGGTAGAGGGTCTGTGCGCGAAGTGAAGCCCAGATACGCGTGCGAAGCGTGAACTCTGGCGACGAGTTCTTGAACCCAATAAAGTAGTAAGGCAAATCATCCGTCTTCGAAGCGCCCTTCTCGTCGTGAGCAAAGGGGTTGACACCATTGAACATCGCAGACTCCTCGGCCAGAATCTTGGTATCCTTGACAAAGTTCTCCCACTCAATCGGATGAAGTTGCTTGAGGTATTCAAGGAGAGTGACACGCGTGTTCTGATCTTCCTCACGGATAATCTCCCGTAGTGACAGCAAAGTCTATGAATGGATGCTTCGTCAGAACCATGGGATCCTCGTCGACAAGTAAACGTAACGACGTACCTTCTCGCTGTAGTGTGGCGTTAGTACCGTGAAAGTGGGCATAGCATCGACAGGTAATGGTTCAGGAATCGCAGTGGTGAGAGATTGAGCAAAGAATGAAATCCGACGTTCAGCCTCGCTTCCAGAGGGGAAGAACTCGCCCTTGAAGGTCTTGTCGCCTTGGTTGATGAAGAACGGCGGTGCTCGCAAGCTTCGTCGTCCACCGGCGCCGGTGTCAACCTGATGGTAGAGCAACTTCTGGACGTGGTCGATGGAGAGAAGGTGTTCGCGGTACATGGAGATGATGATGGCGTTCCAGATTTGAGAGACGAGAACCTGCGCACCAAGTTAGCAAAGGATGATATACCTCAAGCGCGAGACGTACCTTGGGCTTGTACTTGACCTCCATATCGCCGGTAGCAAGGAGCTTGGAATAGATGCGTTTTGGTAACCGGGTATAGATATCCCTCCATGGCGTCCAGATCGACAATCCCAGGGTAAACGAACGAGCGATACTGAAGACAGTGTTCCAAATGATATACCAAAGGAAAGTGTCCAGGAAGAAGAGAATGAGATCCATGATATACATGATGGTGAGAGTGAACGCCGCGTGGTTCGTGCAGAGAGCATTGCCAAAGTACTTGTCCTGGCATCCCTGGATCTTCATGCCGACCATGACGCGAATGGGGTCGCGGAACGATAGTGTCAGGAAGAAGTAGGATTCGACGAACTTGCATCCGAAGACGAGGAGCCATATCACCACTGAGCCAATGCGATTCGGCCTGGGGAGCGCAGGATAGCTTGCCGTGAACGTCTGACTTGCCAAATATTTCCGCGACTTTCCAGCGACTCGATCGCCGAACATCCGCCCTGATGGTACAATGGCGAATAATAGTGCTGCGACGACCGAAATGATGAACTGAACAATGCCGAGGATGAGCGCCAAGTTTCCGCCAGTACCATTGGACTCGACGATGGCGATGTATATCGTCGGACCACCAGTAAGACCGAGGGTGACTAGAAGGAAGAGAAGACGGCGAGTAAGATGCGAAGTGTTGTTCCAGGTAGTAGGGATGTAGGAGAACTCGGCGAGCGTGGCAAGGATCATGATGATGGTCGCCACCGCTCCTCCAAGAGCAGTAGCACTCCATGCCATGGCAGTCGAATCCCTTCCTCCTTGCACGCGATAGATCGTTGGCGAGTTGTAGGCGGTGTAGAAGTAGTAGAGACCAATGTGAATAACCCAGATCCGGTTGAAGTTGACGATGAGATGACCATACGAACGCTTCTCGAAATAGGTCTTGAAGAATACCCTGTTCCAGTCTATCCGGTCGAACTTGATGAAACGTTGTGATGGTGGCAAGTCGATGAGGCGTGACTGAACTCGTGTAAGCACAGCACGGAAGAATCAGGGTCGTATACAACGCACCTTGTCGTTCAAAACGATTCTCGCAATACCCTCAGGATACCAGAAAAGCTGGTTGACGTCATCGTACCCAATAATATCCTGGTGGTCCTTTTCCCTCCTGACAAACTTGCCATCGACTACCTCGTATCCCTGGTCCCGAATAAAGCGGTAGATGGGCTTGATGACGGTCCGGAGGTACAGGCCTTCTGGGACAGGCTCTACCCTATTTTGACACTCAGGTGATCGATAGTAGTCGTCAGCGCACTTGAAGATGAAGCACAGGCATTCTGGCATGAACCGGACTTGGGCGGCCTCACCCCAGCACAGCAAGTACAACGCTATTTGCCGCAACCGATCGTACTGGCTCATGTTGTTCATCGCTTGCCGCCATCGCTCAAGGGCCGTCGCGAGCGACTTTTCGTGTGTCGTGCCTTTCCTGCCGCGCTTTGATTTGAGACGGTTGAGGCCTGGGTTCTGAGTCTGGCCAATGGCATCGTCGAGATCCAGCTGTGCGGCGAAGTACCATTCCGATAGTTTGCATTGTGCCCTCCGATGTAGTCCGCATGGAGCGTCAGAAGAGCCTGGTTCGGCGTCATCCGCGATGCACGACTGTCGAGCAGCTGCATTAGAAAGTCAAACTGTGGGGAAGAAACGGGAGGCGCATCAGTTATGAGAACATGGTAATGAGTATGTTGACAACTGTGGGAATATGAGTTTGGTTGGAATCTAATAAGAGTCCAATTGGAGTCTAGCTGAAACCCAGCCAATTTGACTACTGTTGAGGCTAGCTGCAATACAGATCAGTTAATGAAGCAGAAAAGACTGAGGAGCAATATCAAGCATACAAGTATATGAGATAGTGAAGATTGTTGAAGACGAGAAGTGTGATGAGGCATATAGCGGATAAGTCAGATAATGAACTGGAAATACTCATACTAGTCAACAACAATCTTGAGGCAAAGTATATACTATACTGGCTAGACTTGAGTTGAACTCTGACTAGACTCCAGTTGAAATCCAACCAGGTCAACTGCAATTTTGCAAATTTAACAATGGACTGACTGGACTCTAGTTGGACTCTAACTGGAATTCAATTGGAGTGGGCTAGAGTTGGATGGACTTGGTTGGACTCAATTGGATTTCTATTGGACACCAATAGACTCCAGTTAGACTCCACTGGAATTCCAGTGGAATGGCTGGACTCCAATGGACTCTAGTTAGAGAAGTGGGGCAGTGTAAAGTACTGGCATCTGGGATCATTGAAGTGGAACTTGACCCCACTACCACTGTCCACCTCCCTGGAGGATATGTCAGAAGGAACTGTATGGTCGGTGATGCAGTGGAAGCATTAACCACTGCTGCTACTGTCAAAGGCTATATCACCAAAATGACCCAGGATAACCGTGTCACCGTCACCAAATTCTCTAGCGTGAGTACTCCGACCACTTGTAGTCTGACGTTCCTGACAGCATTGGTTAGCGCGGTCCCCTTGAGGTTGGCATTCTGGATGTTACATTTGATACCCACTACGCGTAGATGCAGAGCTTGAGTATTTTGTATATTGGGATTCAATCATGTCCAAGGTTTCAAAATTACGGTTGGGCGCACACAACGCGTCGAGAGTGATGCACGATTGATGAAGCTGTCATGGCGCTTCTTATATGCTATCTGCCAACAGGCAAACATCCTTTCTTTTGCCCCAACCTCCACGGGAACGCAACTCGAACCCCACAAGCCATGCCCCAGACCCATGTGTTGGTGTTCCTCTTCGTCGCTGCCGCTGACTTTTGGTGTGCAGGCAGGAGCAACACTGAACTCCGGCAGCATATGCTTAAAGAGTGGACGGTGTATGTTCAGATGGTTGCAGGTCGCAATGCTCGCCACAGAATCTTCAACCCCAACACACTGCAAAGATATTTTAGCAATTATCTCTACAATCAGGTGAGTTCCTCACACATTGTTGTGATAATGCTAACTGCCAGGTCAGGTTATATTTGGGAATGTGACTCAAGACGACCTGAGCATGTTCGTTTCATTATTCATCAAGGGCTTGGACAAATGGGTGTCGCTGGAGGATGATCTTGCAGTGGTGACAAAGGAGATATTGGGACAAACCATCACCTGTAAGTCTTCTATGGCTCTTCCCTGTGGTACGCTCATGAGAAAATGTAGTTTTTTCCTCTTTGGACGCTGTGTAAGATAGAATGAATGAGGTTCTCTTTACAGCCATGCTATCCATTAGGTTAAGCATATCCAGTTCATTCTATTAGACAATGATCGTTTGGGGAAAGGGTCTTATTGGCACGCTGACAAATCCGCCAGTCAAAGGCCGGGGAGGGGGACCACAAGCCTTCAACCACGTCCACCACCAACCGTCAACGATAGCCAACACTGCTCAACACAATATACTGCTGGCTCCTTTCGTGAGTTTGTTATAGCCATTCGCTTTGTGTCCTCTACTGAAATGCCCGCTTAGATGCAGATGGAACCCCACCACTCGTATATTCTCAAGATGCCAGTCCCTCTGGTGAGTTCCTCCACTTCTTCTAACAAAAGATAACCCGTGACCCTACACTTGTTAGGATTGCACTACTGTTAGTTATGCTGCAGACATCAAGCAGTACGTGCACCATCGGCCTGCCATAGTTCAAATAACCGTGTCACCAGACGATCCCAAGCATGTCTATGTTGAAGTCACCCATTACCTCTGCATTGAGGAATTCACCAGCGTCCCCTCGGGTGGTTTTATTCATGAAGTGGGCACTCCTGGAGGATTGGTCATACCATTCCACTTGGACTAGGAGGAATGCAACCCCTTCCACACTTTTGTCCCAGACTTTGTATATCCATACTCACAGACACGCCCTTTGCTCAGTTTTGGCTTCTCTGTCACCACATCTCTGCTTCTCAATTGATCGTTCTTGTGTGACACCGTCACCGAGAGGCAAATTTGCATCTCTCCTTCACTCCTCCATGATGAGTACCGCAAGTAAGCCCCAAAAGGATCATTGTCTGCATCCATGCTTACTGGGATGGTTAGACAATTCTCAAGTTTGCAAACAGCTCTCCACAATCTTCAACGACTTCATTGAGATGATGGTGGCCCGTCACGCATATCGGGGTCAAGCTTGTCTACCGATGGACGAGATGGTCAAGCTGTACTCCCCCGCGTTTCCCTTCGCATTTGTGAGTAGATCTCCAACCCCTTTGTACTGAGCCCAGGCCAAAATTTGGCGCCAGATATCCCTCGTGTTTGGCAGGTTCCTCAATTTCATGGCTACCTGTGTTGCATGTCAAGGTGGAGCACGTCCTCGGCTTGACGAACTGGTATGCCTGTATGCGCCCGACTTCCCTTCAGTTTTTGTGTGCCTTCCACCACTCTTGTTGGGTGTTGAATTCATTCTGCCCCAACCCTCAGCTCACAGCTTATGAAGAGGCAAGCATCGCCATAACCAGAGAAGAATTTAGGGGATACATGGCAATATTTTTTGACATGTTGAAGCAGAGAGGTGACATTGGTGAAGAGTTGGTTGGCACGGTCGCCATTAGAGTGATAGAATGTAAGAGTTTCCTTGACCATCTAAGCCTGCACTAACCTCTTGAATTCAGGCCTTTCAGCTAACCACTTTCAAGATTGCTAAGGAGACATGGGAAACAACGGGGCGTCGGCATATGTAAACCGCATTCCATGTATTTATATACTGTTGTGTCTCTCTCAGGGTGGATTGACACATACCTACGCCAACACTATGTGCTACCCATGTGGAAGATACGCGTTTGGCAGATGCGCTTCTCTTGTGACTGGTCAAAGTGTGACCAGTAATGCTTGTGACAGTCCTTCGAAGCAGGCTTGCCTTTGCGTTATCCTACCCATCACACTTCCAACAACGCTCAAATCTTACCTTCATTCCATCTCCAACACCTACCATGGACCCCACAGGTAAGGGCCCATAGAAATTGTATAGCGCATACACTTTAAGTACCACAAGGACTCAGTGATGCAGAACTTAGACGAAGGCTCAAGAACGACTTCCTCGAGTATCTTGACAAAAAAACTATGTGATAGGGAAATCAAAGGACAATATGCATTCTCAATAGAGGAACTGGCCGTCTTATATGGTCCATGGTATCCGTGAGCCCTGGTGAGTTTATCACCTCCTCATTTTGGCCTTTAATTCACAAAAAAAAAAAAAACCAAACCAGTGCAGGAATTTCCGGCGTTGGGATATACCAATCACCAAAGCACGCTTCAGGAGGATGATTGAGCTGCTCACCAGTCAACTGCTTGTTGAAGGAGATGTTGGAGACGACCTCGCACGAGCAATCATGGCACAAGGTGAAGAGTGTGAGTCATCTATATATCACGCATACAGCCATATTCATGCTTCGAAACACAGGTCTCCAGAAGTACTTCTGAATCAAGTGATGCCACATCATTCCATTCGGTCCACGCCTAGTCTACAGGTTGGATAATTCAACACTTTCTCGCAGGACGCCAACCTCTTCATCCTGTTTGATCATAAGTAGCAATCTGGGATGTAGGAAACTGTCCAAGTACCTCGTTCGCATCATGAAGTGCCATCAAAACCTCCCCAATAGTCTGAACCCAGCTCCTCACAACTGCACCGTTTCGTTTGCGGGCTCTAATCTCATCGCCGACTGCCAAAGTCGTCCTGATGTGCCCAAACGGTACGAGCGCCTCGTAGGTGAGCCCGCTGCGGTTGAAAGAAATCGCCACCTTTCCCTTCGATAGTGATGGTTGGCCCCTGCGGATGTAGCCAGACTCACCCGCGTTGGGCCCTGCCACGATCTTGCACTGAGTGTGAGCCTGGTACTTCATCGTCTTGAAAGAAACCAGATACACCCTCGCCTTTGCCCACAGACACAGTAAGCCCTTATGTAAGCCTCTTTCAAGCAAAGTTGCCCACTCCACAGTCAAGGGCCCGTCTAGCCATTTCAACTGCTTCAAGTTGATGTCGACAACTTCAAAACCGTATCGAAACTGCTTGTTTGTTCCGTGCTTCATTGTCACTGTCAATACTCTGTCCACCTCCAAGTAGTTGTCGTCGGCCAGGTCAATGTGCTCTTCAACATTGTCAATATTAATTAACACTGCTTTACCTCAGTGGTCCACTTGGACTATGAAAGCACAGACATGGTGTTCAGATGCTTTCCCCAGGGCAAGGATGGCTTGGGTGGTGATGTAGTGCCCATGTAAGCCCAAGACAACAGCCTCGAACACAGCACCAGGAGACATGTTGCCATATGGACGTTTCTCATCCATGAACTCGAGGAAAGGTGGGCACACCACAAAGCGGTGTGAAGGGCCTTCCGGGTACAGCTCTTTGACCACCTTCATCTCAGTTGCGGTGATAAACAGGTTGGAGGTGAATGCTGGGTTGTACGCAATAAACATCACTCCACGAAATTTTGAAGGCTCCACCTTGGCTCTTTTTGCGAGCGTAAGTCCGAAAGCTTCGCCCTCATAGCCCTGTGTTTGCGGGTCAGTGTGGAGACACTAAATGATATTGTGTTTAGTGGGCCATTGCTTCGCATGGCAATACTCGGGTTTACTTTGCCATATGCTTTTTCAGTACAGAGAGTTCTATGATCTGTATACACTAAAAAGCTAATGTATGTGATTCAATACAAATATGATTAGCGCTTCCCACAGATTGGAAATTAGTAATAAATACCTACCTTCTTTATAAGAGCATATAGTGTAATGGAATACTGTTGTGTTACTTGTGGCTAACAGGATGCTAGTTCAACCCTTATGCATGCCATTATTTTTCTCATTATATTATTTGAAGCAATGTTACTAAAAATAGCACTTATGACAAATATGCATCATATGTTAATGGCACTGCAAGATTTAAAAATAGACTAATGATGTCATCAAAGTGCTAAGAAGATGTGAAAGTGGAGCAGAAGCTNTGTGATATTGAAAAAAAGATGTGATAGAAGATGTGTGATATCAAAAAGAGATGTGATAGAAGATGTATTCCTAAAATAGAACTATGATGTAACATAATGACATCCAAAATCAAGGAGCGCTCAGCATACGTCATAGACCAACAGGCGCGTTGCGCACACTTCCGCACATCCCGCACACTTGCACATGTTCCGCACAGTTGTGCACACCCCCATCAAAGTATGACATATAGATAGTCCCATCATTTGATGGAGGGGAATGCCTATCTGTCATAGTAATTGATTACTTTTGCACACACCGCACTCTGCGCACACTGCGCACACTGCGCACACACTATGCACACTCTGCGCACACACTATGCGCATTCTGTGCACACACCGCACACTCATCAATCATATCATAAAGTAATAACAAGGAGCTACAATTCTGTCAAATCCCAGTGAGCAAAACCCACTTGAAAGTCTTACTTGAGTGAGCCTTGCAAATGGCACTCATGACGCATAGAGTGTCTCTCCCATCAAGTGAGGGGACAGCCTATGTGTCATAGGTTGATGATGTTATCAATGTAGTGATGTGAAAGTGGAGCAGAAGCTATGTGATATCAAAAAAAAGATATAATGGAAAATGTGTTCTAAAAATAGAACTATGATGTAACATAACAACACCCAAAATCAAGGAGCGCTCAGCGTACGTCATAGACTGGTGGCAACAAAAGGAGCATATCGGTACAGATGCACATATCACACATGTGTGCATACTTTTCAAATAATCTTCATGTTACATCAATTTATGATGGGAATGAAACACACTGGTGACTATGACGTAACATAACAACATCCAAAATCATGGAGCGCTCAGCATACATCATAGACTATTGGCAACAATAAAGCATGTAGGCACCCAAATGCACATATTGCACACTTTTGCACATCCCACACACTTGCGCACATTCCGCACACACGCACACATCCCACATACTTGCGCACACCCACACAGTTGTGTACATAGAGCTGTTGATGGGAGATAAGCAGGATGATGGGAGATAAGAAGAGTGATGGGAAAACATGAAAAGTGATGGGAAAACATGGAAAGTGATGGGATATAAGATGCCATCAAAAGGTCACGTGTGCTGTTTTTCTGTCAAATCCTGGCAGGCAAAAGCCCGCTTAAAAGAACGAGTCTTACTTACGTAAACCCTCGTAACACATGAAAAGTGAGTAACGGTACGGGACGTGAATGCGGAGAGCTATTAGCCCTACATATCGTCCTGTCCCTCAGCGTCCTCAAATGGATCGCTGAAACAACATGCCTATATCCTAAACTGTCATAAATAGTCCATGCAAATGAACCGCCTGCAACTTCAACCCGGCTCTGACAAACCGACGAACGAGGACACCCAAAAGCTGAGGCTCCCGAGT
>JANDKE010000835.1:0-19568 GCA_027627275.1 Coprinellus aureogranulatus | reverse complement strand
GACGGATGAAGGTGGTACAAACACAATCAAAGCGGTATCGTCAGCGTTCTTCTATTAGCACCAATTCAAATGAAATGAAAGTTCGCATCACGCTTGTATCTCACCATGCATCCACCTACCCCGGAGGCGTCTATCCGTCTGTCCAGCTGACTGACGTTACGACAAGCTCATCCACCCTTATCACATCATGCATCCCTGTGCTTGGATGGACGAGTGAAGGGGGAAGGATGGGGTAGCAGCGAGCCAAGCGGATGCACCAATGGGGCGTGTGATGGAGAGCATCCAAGCTCACACACACACACAAACGAAACAGAAACGAGGCAATAGACTCACCACTTCCCGAATCGACGTCCTTCTCCTGCTGCGGCCTATTACGCCGGTCTACGTCCACCGCACCTGCTGATCGGTCTCCAGTAGATCCATAGCTGGATCCCTGCATCTCAAAACCTCCTCGACAGCAACGCTTGTTCTTGGGACACAGAACTTTGGGTGGAAAGGTAGAAAGAAGAGGAAGAAGAATGAGGGAGGGGAGAGGAAAACAGGTGGAGGTGAACGTGCTGGCGGTGTCGCAGTTCTATTTTCGGACGCTGTGCGGGAGGCGGAGTGGGCGGACCGGGATAGGGGCTCGGGAAGAGCCGAACTTGGTGGGCGCTTGTGAGCGCGAGATAGAATTTGGATTGGGTTCGAGTATAGATAATGCTAGAATAGGACAATGCCAGGGTGTAAAGGCGCGCGATACACGTGTTAATGCAGGAACCTGGCTCCCGATTTTCGAGAATTGAGCCGGATACCTTCACAGGAACGCGTGAATACCAATCGAAAACTAACGCAGGAAAGGCGGTGTATTGAGTAGATATAGTAGTGAATGAGAATGGATGTAAACGAGGGTGTAGAGCCGCGGATAGTACTCTCTAGCTTGTCCTGGTGCTGGCGGCTCGAGGTGTTCCCAAGTCCAGCTGCACGCCGTCCAGCGAACGCACAGCGATCGGTGGACGCGTACAGCTACTTCGAGAACCGTCGATGTTTCCGAACTTCTCTCCACTCAGAGATATCCTGTAAACAGATGGACGGTGCGGGACTGACATAGACGATGACGGCCAGCACAACACAATCCGGTATCCTGTTAAGTACCTCTGAAAAGTGACTGGAGGCCTTGAACGCGGCCTAGGCCTAGCCCGAGCGCTCTCATATTTGTGCTCAATACCCCACTTACCGAGGAGGAGATCGCTGTTCCTGCTGCAAAGCACAGAAGACGCTGTGTGGGAGGCAGGGTGGGCGATCCGTGATAGGTGCTCGGGAGGTGCCGATTGTAAGCGCAACCTCGCACGCGAACCACAAGGGAACTGGTCGACTTACCTTAAACGGGGGATGCACAGCGGTCCAGCAGTGCTAGGGGTTGAACAAGAAGGGTTACCATCTTTGGCTTGGATAACCACTTTGCAAGGGAGCGCTCTACAAATATTCGAGTCGCAGTTACTGTATGTCTTGCTCGAAACCCACGACCAGCGAGCTTTGGGTAGAGCGTACTCAGAGCAGCCTACGGCGCTAGGTAAACGTGGAGATAATACACGTCGATTCGAGGGTTCCTGTAGTATAGTTCATCTTCTTCGACCATTGCGATGTGGAGATCCCAACGCTCCTGGGGCCCTGGGCGGGGATCGACACATTTTCCGCTATTTCGTACGAGGTTGTTCTAGCCTCGGTGGTTGCCAGATTTCCCTGGTCCTTTTCGCCCACAGTTGGTTTCGGACCATTCCTTAGGTTGGTCTTTTCAATACAGAACCATCGTACGACCACGTCGTCGTCCCAGTCGTTCTCCTCGTCGTACCGCTCTCGCTCTCGTCGCCTCTCGTTTACGTCTATTCGCTCTCGCTGATTTTCTCCAATACACTCCATTTGGTTACTGCGTGCTCGCAGGACTTGGGAGGACTTCGAATCTCCAGCACGAACAATGCAGAGCACGTTTAGCGGCTCTACAGCGACTTCCACGACACCTGCAATGTCTTTTCGGACGGGCGCGTTCGTGCCATCCCTTGAAGCGTAGAGAATAGCCCAGTTCTATCGTTCTAGTAATTAAATTACTGCTCTATATGAGCTATGTAGCGTCAATATGACTTAGCGGGGCTTAGGATATGAGCGAGACTCTGGACCCAAGAAAGTGTATTGAATGCTCAGATGTACCTGTCCGGAAAAAGCTCAAACTTCGTGCCATACGAGGAACACATA
This sequence comes from Coprinellus aureogranulatus, assembly GCA_027627275.1. NCBI lineage: Eukaryota > Fungi > Basidiomycota > Agaricomycetes > Agaricales > Psathyrellaceae > Coprinellus > Coprinellus aureogranulatus. The sequence continues at coordinate 17,342 of JANDKE010000835.1, read as the reverse complement.
TTCTCCAAAGAGCGCACTGCGTCTACCTCTTCCTGGCTTGCGCGATTGAAACACCTTATACGCACAGTTACCATCTCTAGGTGCCTCCTTCCATGTGGCCTTCCTCCCGTAATCCTCTGCGAGCTGGTGTAATTTAGGAGCTCGGAAATGCAGCCAGACAAATCCCGTAGAACCTCCATTCTAGACTCGCCGTCGTAGGTTATTGAATCGGCACCCACAACCAGATGCTGGAGCTTGGGGAGGACGACTTGCTCGGAATTCTGATCATCGCGCAGAAACTGAACGAGGCGGCATTTCGAATCGCCCTCCCATAGTCTACGGTTGCACCATGCTGATCGACGAATGGTGAGCGTCTCGACGTCAGGAACCTTCTTGAGTAGTAATTCCCGAACGCAGTCTACATGATGTGGAGCTGCTGCAGCCTTAGGGGCAATTGATCCAATAGTCAAGTGCCTCAGCTTCTCATTGATGTCCGTGGGGAATATAAAGTCAACGCTGAGGACTTGGTCACTTTTGAAAAAGTGCCTATCGAGGGTTATAGTTTTGAGCGCCGGGAATCGAAACACGCGCCAGAACGCGAAATCGAGAACTGTGCGACTCGGAGGGCCATCACTTCTGGGATCTAAGTCGTCGCTGTAGACTGTTATGGCAAGGCTTTCAAGGTGTGGCAGCGTGACAGGCTTCCGACGCTTAGCAACACTGAGGTTCTGGATGGAGTCCATGGCGCACGCATAGATTGTCAAAGACACCAAACTGGTGCACCTTTTCAGGAAGTGAGACACAAACATGGATGGCACCGGGATTCCATGGAACAGCGCCGGAGAGTGTTCCTCGAAATGCCGAATTCCGCTCCAAGGTAGAGGCATATCTCCCCTGGTACATATGTGAATCCAAAATGCGTCCAAGCCCAGTTTCTTCAGTGGGGCTTTCTTAAAGGCGAGAATCTTTTGGCGCGGTTTCATGTGGCCGTGAACATATGGGTCGCCGGAACTGAAACGAAGGTCGAGCTCTTCCAGATTTGGAAAGATATCGTCTTGGAATGCGGCAAGAACTGTCGGGGGCACGCAATATAGCTTAAGCGCTCGAGTTGTTTCGCTCAGATATATCAAAATATTGCGAAGACCACGGTTCTCCAGGGATGGAAAAGATTCGTCGCAAACGTCGACACAGAGTTCCAGTGGGAATCTCATCCCGAACAAGGTTATGACGTCCGTCAAATGGAACATGTATTTGTCGGCGACATGGAACTTATTCAGGTAAATGGTGAACTTGTTCACTAAATTTCCGCCTTCGAGAACTATCTCCTTCCAGGAAGGATACGCTTGGCACAGATGATAGGGCGATAAGAAGCCGAAAGCCCTCATTTCCCAAGGGTTGTCTTCGTCCCCCGAGTCAGAGGGATATTCCAGCCTGACTTGATAGAGTTCGCATAATTTGAAGATCCGGGGAAGGGCTTCTTTCGGGAGGCTGTGAATAGTAGCGCGGGGAGACGGGAATTTGCAGTGATCTCTGAAGCCAGACCTACATATAATTAGTCCACGTGAAGGTTGCATGAGGCCGCTACGCGTTACCTTGCGTACTAGCCATCGAGGATAAAAAAAAAGCTTTTTTTTCGCTGTGTGCGACTCCAACTGTTCCGAGCGAGCCCTTATATACGCTCCTCGATGTGTGGTCCTATTGTTACATGCGTCCGTACGCCGTCGCGAACAGCGAAAGGGGGGTTCATTATTCCTATTATACCCTCAATACAATCCATTGTGTCGGAGGCCATTACCTCCCCACAAGCGACGGTCTCGTCCGGTAGAATGGAGTACGCTGTATTGAAAGTACAAGTTTGTCCTATTAGTATACGCCGTTGTTGTAATCGAAGTATGCGTCAATGTGGACAAGCCCAAGCCTCGCGTACCCTCGCTCCCTGCCCTCCGATTTCATTTTACGACAACGGCGCACGACAGCAAAATAGGGGACGAGAGCACGAATAGGATCACCTGTCGTGTCGCCATTCGACCGTTGATCACTGTGGTTTGGGAATTTCGCCTCCATTCCTACCTCGAAGACCCTGCGAGTCTCTTGTTTTCTCAATAAACGAGTCGGCGTGATGAGCTTGCCCTGTTTGCTCATTACATCGCTTACAACGGTGTAATTCTTTTGTAGTCTCCCGTAGCCAGACTGGCGATGGGTTCCTGTCGTTACGATTAGTAAGAATCCACCCATCTGTACTTCTTTTGCGGAGAAGTTAATGGCAAGGCACAATAATTTGAATGAACGTAATAGGGGTCTTGTGTTGTTAAGAAGCGTTCACGGAAACAAATGAAGCTCTCCCTCATGCATAAAAGGCCACTCCCTTCGTCCTCAGAGTCGCAACGTCAACACCCACACTTGACGACACGCACACATAGACTCACATTCAAAAGCTTGCGATTCCAGCGACGAACGTAACGGTGCAGGATTCAAACTCATCCTGCGATGACTGACTTCCAAGGTAATGCGAAACCATTTACGCCACTCAGCATTGGCGCTCACTAATTTCTCATTCGACCTTGCAGTACCCTCCTCTACTTCCGCGCCTATTAACAGTCTCCCACCTGAAATCCTTGCAAGGATTTTCTGGTATTGTAAACAGACTGACAGAGTTCGTCCCGCATACCAAAGCCCTTCAATGAGTGTGATTACTCCGCGAAAACCCCTTAACGTAGACCTGATCTGCAAAAGCTGGAGAGAGATTTCCAACAGCTGCCCGGAGTTCCGGAACTTTCTCATAGTCCATCTATACCCACCCTACCTCTCGGACGCCAACCTTATGAAGTTGAAGGAGTTGGCAAGCACCCCTTCAACAGGGCCGGACACGGACGATTGGGTAGGACCTCCCCTCGAACTCGTAATCGAAGTGTGTGGGCACAATAGCGAAAATGAGTTCGTTCCACCTCCACAAATACTCGGTCTTCCTAGAATCCTACAGCCGTTGAGCAAGAGAATCTGGACACTTGTCTTGACCGGGGTAGCTCCATCCCACCTCGCCATACTAGGAGACGATTGCTTTCCGACTCTCGAAGTGCTCAGCCTCAGTATGGGAGACTTCGTTCTCTCCGTCAGAGAGCCTAGTTATAACGTCTCAGCGTTCAAAAACGCGCCGCTTAGAAAGCTCTCGATGCAGAGAATATACTTGAATTTCGCCACGACTGGACGCATGCCTATACCTTGGAGCAGGCTTCGGGCGTTCGACGAAATTTGGGCGCCGGACTACATGTTTGACGAGCGAGTGTACCGGCTCGACACCCAATTCCTGTCAAGATGTACCAATTTGGAGTCATTATCGGTCTACCTCAGTCTTTGGGACTCTCGTCCTCGGGACAAGGACCCCGACGAATATTGTCCTATCACTATACCTCGTTTGAAGACTCTCAGCATCTCGCTTTACAATCTCATTGAGCGCGAGAGCCGCCTACGCTCAATTCCCGATTTCGAAATCTATTACGCGTTCGATTTCCCCTCGCTCGTATCTCTGGCTCTTCTTTCCTCGCCACAAACAAGCTTTGACATTGTTTGCCATGTTGTCCCTCCAAGCAAGATTACGGAGAACCTGGTGAACTATACTCTGGGATCAGTCGGACTCGAATGGTGTCCGCCGGGCTTCGCAATGTACGTGATGAGAAAGTTGTTGAAGCAGATGTCGAATCTCCAAACCCTCACCCTCCACGAGCATGCATGTCTCGGCCTTCTTTTCCCAAACGATGACTCGATGAATAGCGAATACTCCCTTGTGGATCTGGTGCTGGACAAGGGCTCTCCCGATGAGGTTCTACTCCCCAAGCTTGAAATACTGGCACTGGAATACAGCGGCGTTGATGAAAAGAGCGGCGCTTTCTTGGAAAAGCTGGTCGACACTCTGCCTGAGTTCCTCGAACACATGCGTCGGCAAAGTGATTTGGGGTTGAGGGCTCGCTTACACTCAGTAGGCTTGTGGTTGTTTGACTCTGACATCAAAGAGGATCAGGAAGCTCGCGTATTCCAGTCTTTGTCGGATATGTGCTTGGCGAACGATACCGGGGCTGTCTGCCTCACCAGCGAGAAGATAAAAGTGGGAGGCGCCCCACGTCAACCTTGGGTTTAACAGAACTTCATGCTTCATTGGGGTCGATCATACAGTAAGGCGTGAAGTTATCGATCCGCTCCGACGCGTTTGACATCGCATCGACTATTCCGAGTGAGAAGTGCTTCTAAATAGTCTAGCTTCTTCAACATTCGTTTCGCGGGACACGCACTGTTTGTTCTCAGATCATTGTTTTAGTGGTGTTGTTCAAATATTAGCACCATCCCATTGTGTAGCCGCCACCGTCTCATCGTATTTGTTTTACTTGTCTATCAGTCTATGCTCGGATTACCTCCATTTACATCTACTCAATACACCGCCTTCCATGCATTAGTGCCAAGTTCCCTGAAATTAGACGCTAAGCTTAGCCGTTGATTGCGCTTTTCAGGCGTTATCGTATCATACTGTACATACTAGGAGCCAGTATAACAAACCACTCACAACCCTTCCTCTACAACCCTCGAATTACAGTCGTTGCTTCGCGTTCCACAGCTCGCGTTCGGGAGGACGGAATATGCCGAGCCCCTATCCCGGTCCGCCCACACCGCCTCCCGCAGTGTCCCAAATTAGAACCGCAGACCTCCTTCTCTGCTTTCTCTACTGTATCTCTCCCTTCCTCACCGTTATAGTCATGCACTACATAGATGCAAGGAAACGGACGTGCAAGTGTAAAAAGATGTGGCTGAAGAAGAGGGGAACCAGGTACATCCAGCTGTAGAGCCACGCGCAAAGCCGCCAAGGACGGTGTTGAGCTCGAACGCATCGCGCGAGTATGACGATACGAGGCGTACCCGAAGAAGACGAAAACGAGGAAGAAGAGTCTGGTGTTTACCCTCGAGCGGGACAGAGGCAGAACCAGCGGAGGGCGGCTATTGGCAGGAAGAGGGTCGCTGAACATGGAGAAACCGACGACGGATAAGAGGAAGTGGATGTTGCAGTACGCCTTGTTTTAGTGCTACACCTACTGAAATCACGCGGCTTTTCCTCAGTAGCGATACGCTCAGACGTGCACCCCACATTGCTCCCGCAAAGTGTCGCCTTCTCCCATGAGGTTTCCCCTCCCAAGTCGAAAGCCACTGCCCGCGCCGCTGTCTTCCACGACTCTCCCCTGAACCAAGGTCAAGCGTGCAATAGATTCCACCAGTTCAGATGCGGTACTCATGTCCTAATCGACGCCAAACACGGCGACCTCCGCTTTCGCCTTCTCTTCTACTTATTGGCAAGGGCACTGTGAATAGGAGCCTCTCGTCGTTGAACCCCCGTGGTGCTAGTGTGCTCGGGGGACAGAAGCTGAAGGAGCGGTGGCAGACTTACGACGACAACGAGGGGGCCGACGAAGGGGGAGGAGACGTGGATATCAAAGGAGATGAATATGAGAGTGGGGAAGGCTCTGAGGACGAAGAGAGTGATATTGAGCACGAGAGTCCGGAGAGTGACGAGGTATCTCAGGCGCGTTCATTTCCCCCTCTCCTCTTTCCTCAATTGCGCTTCGACTCGCGCTTACCCCGCATTCCAGTTACGGTCAGGCTTACCGTCCGCTAAGCCATCCTCACTATCTCGTTCCCCTTTTCTTGTTCCTGGTTTTGTGCGGGCCCTTCTTAGAACTGAACCAAGCGTTTCTGCTTTGCGCGTATGCTCGACGACTGCCTGCATCCACAGACTGCTGATTTCATCAGCAACGCAAGATTTCCAGATGCTCGCGCGTGTGCTCATCTGTAGCCTTGGTCCTTGGATCCCCTGGCGCTCATTCAACTGCTCTTTTCGATTGCAATGCCTTGCCAAGAGATGTGTACGGGTGCCTTCTGCCATCATCTCCGCTTCCTCAACCTTTCTCTCAGAGAAGGGAAGCGCGGTCTATGGCATTCTTCACTGGGTCTCTCGTCATCCTACCCAGGTGACTGACATATCGGCCTTCAAGGTGCGGTGTCTGTTTGGAACGGCCCCACCACCGGCGCTTCTTTCGACTCCCTTGCTGCGAGCTTAGGAAGACACTAAGGTTTCTTGAGAAACAAGATGTGAGAAGTGCGAGTCTGCCGGGGATTCTTCGTTTCTTCGCCATACATCCTCGACCATAAGTATCGAAGCTTCGAGGTCCTACGTCGAGGCGAATGCGAGCAGGATGATTCCTCTTCTACAATCCCTTCTCTTCACCAGCCTACTCCCTTGTCGGTTATCCTTCGCCAGAGTCCTTCAAAGCATTGACGATCTCGGAGATGATTTAAGACGTTTCGATTTCATCGTTGCAGGTGGTACGTTCAGTTCACATTTCGTTGGAGTTCAGTCCAGGAATTAACTCGGTTTACTCTAGGAGGTACAGCGGGATCGGTGCTCGCAAGCAGGCTCTCCGAAGACCCCGAGTTTAACGTACTTGTAGTTGAGGCGGGACCTGAGTAAGTCTCAATACACTCCCTAAACGACAATCTATCTTCATAGATCTATCCTAGCAACACTGGCGTGCTCGAGCTCATCGTACCAGCTTTCCAAGTCAACATCGGCGCCAATTATATCTGGAACTACACTTCTGAACCAATGCCCGGACTGAATGGACGTACGCTACCTGTCCCAAGAGGGCACGTTCTGGGTGGTAGTAGCTCTATCAGTAAGTTCGCGCCTCTCGATGTACCGTCGCGACTCCTGATTTCCGGATGAAAGATGGACAGGTGTATACGAGGGGCTCCAAGGACGACTATGGATACTGGTCTCGTGTTACAGGAGACCCTGGTTGGGAGTGGGACTCTGTCTGGCCGTACATCATCCGCGTACGTTTCTCTCCGGCAACCATACTGTCTGTCATACCGATTGTGGACGACGCAGAACGAACACTGGACGGAGCCAGCTGGAGGTCGGAATGCCAGCGGAGAGTACGACCCGCGTGTGCACGGATACGATGGCAACGTTCGAACCTCCCTCCCTTGGAACGGAGCTCTCCCGAACGAGGTTCGAGCTTTGGAAAACGCAGAGATTCAAGCCGATGAGTTCCCGGTCCTCGTCGACGTGAATGCGGGCCGACCAATAGGCTTGAGTATGTTTTCCCTGCCTTGACGGTCCTCGATGAGCCATATTGACACCTCCCTACCCAGGTAGAATGCAATCGACGATTGGACATGGGGAGCGTAGTAGTGCGGCTACCGCCTATCTTACACCCCAGGTCAGGGATAGGCCAAACCTCACTATTCTTCTCAACACGTACATCACCCGCGTTCTCCGGACGGAGAGCAAATCTGACGAGCTTGACATCCGTACACTCGAAGTCGCCCCTCGCTCCGGCGGTGAGGCACTTGTTTACACGCTCTTCTATTCCTGATTTCTTCTTTCAGGCACAAGGCGCAATGTCACGGCGACGAAAGAGCTTATTCTTTCCGCTGGAGTGATAGGCACTCCCCAGATCTTGCTTAACTCGGGTATAGGGAACGCGACCGAACTCGAAGAGCTGGATATCCCTCCAGTGCTTGATTTACCGGATGTGGGTAAAGGAATGACTGACCATGTCGCAGTCAGGCTGGCCTGGAATCATGCACCTCAGAACGTTACTCCGTGAGTTGCGCTTCATGTTCATCCTCTCTTCGCTCAATTTGGTTGACAACCAACAGCATCTCGCCCAATGTTGCCTGGGATATGTGGGAGCAGAACCGAACAGGTCCTTTGACGGAACTCTACGCTCACCTCATTCTTTGGTTGCGTATCCCAGAGGATTCAGATCTCTTTACGCGGTACGAGGATCCTGCTACGGGACCTACTTCTCCGCATATGGAGCTACCATTCAATGTAGGTGGCGTTCTTATCGTGCGTGTCCTCTCCTGACACGATCCATCCCTATTAGGATCCCCTGTTCTCGAACCTCGGTTTGCTGACTCCGAAGTCCCGTGGGTCTTGCTTCGTATTTTCACTCTCTCGTACCTCAGGCTGATTGCTTCGGTAGAGGGATCGGTGAGGCTAAGATCCAGCGACCCTTTCGAAAACCCGATAATCGATCTGAACTTCTTTTCTCACCCATTCGATATGGAGGCTGTTGCAGAGGGAGCTCGTATTATGAAGAGATTCTATTCCTCCTCCGCGTGGGATGGGTATATCACTGGCTTCGCCGGTCCAGATCCCGACGTTCTTTCGGCTCAAGAATTTGGAGATGCTATTAAAGCGAGCGCGATAACGTTCTGGCACCAAGTCGGGACGGCAAAGATGTCGGCGAAGGATTCTGGGAGAGGTGTTGTTGATGGCGAGTTGAAGTTGAAAGGTGCGAGCGGATTGAGGATCGTCGATGCTTCTGTTTTCGTGAGTTCATTCTTATAGCATTTTCAACGCTAGGTAACTCTGACCTGTTTGAATATGAAGCCTTACGTTCCGACTGCGCATACCCAAGCACCAGTTTACATTCTCGCAGAACGTGCGGTAGACCTAATTCGAGCGTCATGGAAGGTCGAGGGGTTTTAGCTGTTTCTGCGACAATCTGGCGACGCGGTTGACCTGGCTCGCTGCCTTACGCCACCTTTTCAGCACCCTCCTCCGTATCATTTAATTGGATACGAGCTTTATAAGTTGTGGCTTTCACTGTCTGCACCGTATTTATCGATCGAGAGCAAGAATGTAGCGCGTGACAGGTTGCTTTTCGTGTGACCAATGTTTACTCTCCTTCGCACATGGAGGAAAGACACTCCGCTGATATCATCCTCCCGCTTCTAAGGAGGGCAAACTAGTCTTTTCTTGCGATGTCGTTCGCTCGTCGGGCTCAGGAGTATGCGTAGCGTTGCACACAATTCGGCACGAGAGATCGGCAACGATGCGTGAGAAAGGTATGTCGGAAATCAGCGGCAAAGTTTAATTCGTCACATGCTGCCACCCTGCTGTCCTTTGCTCGATATCCAAACCACCAGTGTTTTGTCGAAGTCTGTCTGAATCTGAGTGAGTAGGGCTTTGTTCACGCTGTGGAAGCTCTAATCGCTCTGTAGCCCACAGATGGCTCACCCACTCCCTGACGAGAGGGGGGGGCCACACCTCCCCGATGATATCCTGCGCGAAATATTCCTGCACTGCATGGCACCGTCGGATAGTCCAATTCCGCCGTCCGTAACCGAGGGGTCGCTGCAGCTCTCTCATGTATGCTCTAATTGGAGAGCCGTTTCTCATGATCTCGGGCGTCTGTGGCACGACCTCTTCTTGCGACGCCCCTATCTGGAACGGGCCATAGTCGAGGAAGCGCGACTATGGTTGCAACGAGCTGGGAACACGCCTATCCACTTTCACCTTTCCCTAACCTCAAACAACCCCACCCGCATCCTCGAGCTACGAGCCTGCCTTGCATATCATTCCCAACGAGTTGCGGACTACTCATTGTCATCCGCAATCCAACAGCAATCCGACGCTTTGTCGGGTGATCCCCCGCGGAAACAAAGATGGGAAGATTCTCTCAATGAGCTCTTATCCACAACTCCACCAGCCCCTCCTTCCAATACCCTATCCAAGATACTGAAACCCGTTGGATCTTCCATTGTCAGGCTTGTCCTTCGCAACGTCCCTTTGTCCAACCTTGTCCACCTTCCCCGCCGGATCTTCCCCGCGCTCGAGCGGCTCGTACTCGACATTTCCGACAGAGTTGAATATCAAGATCTCGACTGGACTACCGCTGGACCCATCAAGGCATTTCGAGACTGCCCTTCCCTTCGATATGTCGCCCTCTGTCGCTTCTTTCGAGAGGACAATTTCGACTTCATCCAACTACCGTTGAGGCAGCTCAGTCATTTGGTTGATTGCGGTCCCTTCTACGGGTGGGTACATCCATTTATACCCATTGCAGGGATGCTTGAAATGGCGACAAATCTCCGTCTTCTACACCTGTCATTGGACGATACAAGCAGGCTGTATATGACAGATTCGGTTCCTGCCAGCGTTGCATACCCTTCTTTGGAGTTCCTCTCGATCGAAAACAACGACCCTTCGGGTATCGTTCCCGATTTTTTCGCGACCTTCACCTTCCCCAACTTACGTTCCCTTCGGTATCCCGGGCCAGCGTCCGACCTGGAAGACTTCTTCCGTAGCGGGACAGTCTCTAATCTCGAGCAACTGTTGCTTTCACCAGAAGACAATCCAGAAGATATAGCATCGTATCTGGAGCTTTTATCGCAGCGCGCTCCGCAGTTATCATCTCTGGAAATTCCCTTCCGAGCTCTGCAGGACGTCTTGCTTCCTCTCTCGGATGTCGACCCTATCCGCTACCAACCCTTGTTTCTCCCCAATTTGCGCACATTACGCATTTGCTGTTCGTATGCATCGCAGGCCATCGAAGAAAGCCAACGGCAGCGCATAGAATCCAATATCCGTTCCTTGGTTCGGCGTCGCCTCCGGAACGAGAACCCACGGTGTTTTCAGTCAATCACGATAACCGACGGGGGGAGCGAACATGCGATCGGCGAGTGGCTTTTCAGGTTCTTTCGCTTCTGCTGCGACGCTTGGTCCTTGGAGCTCGATATCACTTTGGACAGGAGCGCCACCCCGTGTGCCGCGATGGCCGACTCACTGCTTGCAGACCCCGAACTAGCGGGATGGAGTGGCCTTCAAGAACTGGCTGCTCATGACCGGAGCCACCGTACATGGGAAAACTCCCTTGCTGCGATACACTAGTTGAAACCCCATCCCCGGCGCCTATGGCTTTCACGGCAGCGTCTACGACTCTCGACCAAAACCATCTACGGTTGATCTCATCGAGTGAGCACGGTCGGCGGGTTATTGTGGCGGATTAAGATGTGGAGAGAACGATGTCATATGCGGATTCAGAAGAGTTGTTTCTTTCTTTGGTGAGTGCTTTGGGGCTTGCGGCTCGACCTAGAGCCCGTGTTTGGAGGCAGACGAACAAACCCGTTCCTCCGGAGAGACGACATGAACTCTGGCGCGCTGTGCGTAATACTCTTCCACCATCGGCAGTGCTGGGACGTGCGTACCCCGAGTCGCCCAGAATCGTTTCAGAGGAGCAAGCACTACGCGGTGCGTCAGTTTCATAACTCCGACTCGAAGTTTAATCGGGGAGAAGAGTGCTGGTGGTGAGAGGGAGGGAAGTTTGGGTCATCGATCGTGAATGTTAGGCGTTACTGCTTTCTCTCAGTTCGCAAAATGCCGTGCATATATATAGTTTTTGACACACCCGAATCCGCTCGGGGATCGGCTAGGCTCGGTGGAGGTCGGTCCTACACACGTGCACCGTTTCAGTAATTGCTGACTGCCATGATACTCTGCGAAGCGTCTCGGTGCTCTTCCTTCCAGCGCTAGCAAATTCTTTTCGAGACTCAGCGTCAACAGGAATCTTACGGGGAAGGGCATGTCGATACTCGGACGGAGAGACTCTGGAAAGGAGGATAATCGCTCTAGCGTTCTCGCACTCGAGGGTCGGTGTCCATACTGTCGTTCCTCTGGGGGGTTGAAGTGTATAATGTTCATATCAGATAGGTATAAGCGAAAAACGTAGGCGTATGGTTGATATAATAGGAGACTGTTGTTTCAATGAGAAGAAAGATATGCAAAGAGATATCTGATAAAAAAGGGAGTACCCCAGCGCCCGAACTGCTGGCCACGGTTCCTACAATTGCGCTCCTAACGCGTCTACTACAACCAACGTAAATGATAACGCAAGATACACCCGGCGTCCGCGAACACCCTTCAAATCCCACAATACATCTCCTCTTCCTCCTCTTCCCCCTTCATACTCACAATATCTACGATCACCTTATAACACCGAATCTCCTCCCAATCCCTGAAGACCCCACTCGCAATCATTCCGTCCCCTTGCTTTTGCCTAATCTTCTCATCTTCCTCCTCGCTCATAAACCCCAACCGCACAGCCGTATACAGTCGAACCCGCTTTAAGTCATACTGGTGAAAAGTCATAGTCGCGGAAAATTCATACTTTCTGGGGGCCACCAAGACGGTGGGCAGGAAACTTGGTCAAAAAGTCATAGGTCACCAAGAAGTCATAAGTCATACCCTGATTTGCAAAAAAGTCATAGCTAGGCGCCACTCCAAAGGCCATTTATGGGCGGATATCCAGTGTAATTAGCCAGGTTTTGAGGTTAGAATTGTTCAGAACGCCATGGATCTGAGTAAAATTCATACATTTCCTCGAACTAACCCTTTCGCATCATGATTTGGGAGTCGAGGGGTGCTTCTCACGCTCTGCGAGACCTCATCTCGCGATGTACCGACCCTCGTGAGCACAAGTACAAACTCATATAAAAGATGCAAGATTCATTTGAGATCAAACAAGTCATACTTCCACATTTCTGTGAGGAAGTCGATTGCGAAGTTCACTAGTACAGCAGGGATGGGAATGACTTTCCTTTCCTGTAAACCTACGCAAAGTCATAACCTCCAAAAAGTCATAGATTTCGGCGTCCACCGAGGGGTATGACTTAAGACAGGTTCGACTGTACAACGCTTTAACATTCAGAAGCTTAGCCTTCTCCTCCGTCTTCTCCACCCCACTCGCAATTAATAAGACTTTTGTCTCGATAGTACGCTCGTCTGTACCAAATCCGATGTTGCCCTGCTCGTATTGGTTTGGGAATTACTTTTCGACGGCGAACAATAACTCGATTTCGTTGACCATTTTTATGGTGTTGAAGAAACTTTGAGAGAACTCGATGGTTTGGGTGTTAGCGTCGTAGTGGGGTGAGACGCCTTCGTGTGGGACGGCACGAAGATGGTGAGAGTCGGTGCAGCTGATGAGGAGGGGGTTGGGCATGAGTCCGGCTTGACTGAGTGCTTTGAGGTTTTGGACGATCTCGACTGCCGAGAATGACGACGATCGTTTTAGGGCGCTTGGATTGTTTGGAGTGCGGTCCGTGGGGTTCATTTCCATGATTGTTTCGAGCGGTACAAGCGAGTAAGTGACGTCGAGTAAACGAAGTGCTTGGTTAAGATACTCTGTAAAGTGGCAGGAACAGTGGGTGTTTGGCGCGAGCACACACACGACGGACTTTTATACAACCATCAAAGTGCACATGCCTTGCGAAGCCACGAGTTCCTTCATGCGGTTCATGTCGTTCCATTGTTCAATATTGTCCTTTTTCGGCGTGTCCAATCGCGCACACGTGTGCAGAACGCATGTGTGGTATCGAGCTGTATCTAACATTGAGAACCTTGAGATGAAACTTCCTACACGCTTTGCAGAACTTCAAGTTGATGCGCGCTGCACCTTTATGCCAGGTATGGCGGACAATTGTGACTTTTATTATTTCCCCCACCTTTCTCGGTTTCCCCCACATATTTCACCATTTTGAGCCGAATTCCCCCCACATTGGCAGTTGCGAGTCAACCCCCACATTTCGAGCGAGCCCCGCAACTTCGCGATTGTACCCCGCACCTTTGCGTGCTGTTCCCGCATCTTCTGTACTATAGAGACCAATGACGGGGGTGTACATACTGGAAATAAAAATTTAGAGTGAGGTCAGGAATACAGTCCCTGGGTCCAGGCGTAGCTCCGAGTGAAGGGGATGATATCAGGAAAGAAGAGAGCATCACAGAGGGTCTTCGGCAAGGAAAGCATCATTGGAACTTGCAGTCGCATTTAAACACTTCCGTCGACCTCCATCGCCACAACGTCGAGATGACCCGACCAGCGGTCAACTTCGCTCATGCCTCCATGATGCATGAGCCGGTAGCGTAGATCGCTGGAGAGGGGCCACTCTAGAATGTAGTACTTCCAGAGCGATCAATCCAGACTCGGAGAGGGCCTTCATATCTCAGAAGCAACAGGGAACAAGGTATCAAGTGGAGGTAGAACCCCGAGTCATGTCCTGATATGGACAATGCGATTTGCTCTCTGTCTTATTCTTATTCTTATTCTTATTGAACGGCACAAGGTCCCAGTCAGGAACTTGATGAATCCGTGGCGACTATAGGTAGACCTTCTGTCATTGGTCTCTATAATGATTACAGTATACCGAAGATGCGGGAACAGCACGCAAAGGTGCGGGGTACAATCGCGAAGTTGCGGGGCTCTCTCGAAATGTGGGGGTTGACTCGCAACTGCCAATGTGGGGGGAATTCGGCTCAAAATGGTGAAATATGTGGGGGAAACCGAAAAAGGTGGGGGAAATAATAAAAGTCACAATTGTCCGCCATACAAAAGCCCATATCTTGACGAAATCTTTTACCACTTCCTGGCCCAGAGCGCACGTTATTCCTATTACAATTTTAACATACGAACATATAGTAGATCCAGATTGGGTGAGCGAAATGCACACAAGGCGGCAACACACGGTCTAAAAGCCGTAATTTTATGAGATTAAAGAGAAAACCTAATTCGGTCAGATACATATGAGGCACATTGAAATACGCACAGCTCCAAGCGAGTTCGTCTGACGTCCCTTCCCCCATTCCACGACCTTGCTACTGCGCCAGCCCCATGACTACGTCCTTCGCTTGATTCCAATCCTCGAACTCTGGTGCCCTGTGGATCCACCAACCCTGCGCCGCATGGGTTGTATCCCCTCCATTATCTCCGCCCTCCCTGCTCACTCTTGGCCTAGAATGAATTGGCCGAACTTCGAATGAAATCCTCCCATCCCCGGAGAACTCCGTGCAACACAGCTACCCAGTTTGTNTNGGATGGGCTGAAGAGCATGCTGGTGGGATCGAGCTCTATAGGAGAGTAGATGATGATTTTGCGGAGAGGTTCGACGCCTGTATGTTCCCTAGGTTGGGTACGGAATTGTAGGAACTGACGGAATGCGTCGTCGTCGACCTCGAGAGGACTTTCGCCAACTCCGAGTCCGTCACCAAGATCAGAAACGTCGATAATAATGGTTTCCAAGCGAGGGAGAACCAAGGGGTCGCCTGAAGTCGGTTCCGGTGCCAAAGCTACAAGAAGGTCGTTCAAGCCGTAGCTGTGAGCAGTGCCAGCTGCGATATTCTGGATGAAATGTAGATCAAGCGTCTTGACTTTCGGCGTCGCGTGCAGCAGGTCCGCCTCGAATCCATCACTGGAGATACATGTGAGCGACAGTGTTTCGATCCCATGGAGCGCCCTGTATAGCGCCGGGGGAATGCTCGAGTCACGTAAATCCACCAGGCGGAGGTCGATGAGACCCGTCGTTATTCGAAGAACCTTCAATTGAGGCATTTCGAACCTCTCGAAGATGGCGTGGATGGCGGCGAAGAATTTCGGAGTGCTGCCAAATTCCCATCCATTCAAGGTAAGACTTTGGAGCTTCTTCAGCTCATGGGTTTGACCAAAAAAGGGCAACTCCTCTTCGTCGCGTGGTGAAAGTGTAGTCGCAAGGTGCTCCAATTCTGTGCACCTCTTGACAAGGTCGGTGAATATGAAGTCCTCGGTTCGTGACTGCGTGTCTCGTTGGACCTCGCAAAAGTGCGTAAGTTGTCCCAGAGGAAGGTTGAACATCCCATGGCCAAGGAATTGGCTGGTGGCGATGACTCGACGCAGTTGGGGAGCGTGCATAAACGCGTTGCTTGGTGTAGGAGCTGATAGCCGATGTCCCTGATGACTGTAGGAACGCGCAATGGAAGGACTAACGCAGAGGACGATGCGATCGAGGTGTTGAAGCTGGCCGAGTTCGAGTGAAGTCAGGCATTGAAGTGGAAATCCGGAAACAACGAGACTTCGGATCCTAGAGGCTGCAGGCTGGACGAGCCTCGATAAGAAGTCAGGGTGGGGGAAAGGAGGTCGGTCGTTGCGTTGCCCAACATTGTTTCCTTCCTGACGTCCGTTTGGAATGGCGATTTTCAGGGTAAGTAGCCGTTCCCTGGATCCCGCGAGCGCTGGAGACAAAACACTAAGCCCGTCTTCATTGAACTTCTCCGCTCGATTCTCGATGGCCAAGTTATCCCACAACTCCGACTTCGATAACGCTACGCTCCTCCAGCGTCTGCAAACTTGAGAAACCGTAGAGAGGGAATTTCCTGGCAACCGTAGTGGTCCATCGATTTCGCCGCATAGCGAAAGGACGTATTCAAATATCAGGAGAAGGAGTTCGTTGGGTAAGTCCGCGCAAGTCGTCTTGGGGATCTTCCTTCTGACTTCGGTTCTGAATTGGGATTGGATCGACTGACGAAGACGCTTGGGACTGGGTTTCGGGTGCGTCCAATGGAGGCACGTTTTAGGGCATCTGTCGCTGCGTCTGCGAGGTGACATGTCTAGACGCGTTGAGAAACTACCAGAATGATCCAAAACACACTCAGAGCCAGCGCTTATAAGTTGTAGAATGGGCTTCGTACCTAGCCATGGTCTTTCCTGGGACAAGAGGTAGCCCGGCAATTCCAGCAGAGAGCGGGAGGGAAGGAAAGAACGGGAACTGTGGTTCAATTGTCCCAATACACTGTTTATTTCTGTTTGCACCGCCCTTCAGCTGAAGCCCGAATTGCGATCCGTATTGGGAAAGAGTTCGCATTGAGACGTTTGCACGTGAGCACTGTTCGGCGACTAGCCGAGAGGTCGGCTACTTACTTCGTTGCATTTGTCGAGGCTGGCCGATTAGATCGCAGGAAGGTAAGGAATATAAGAAAGAAGGATACCAGACGAATGTTCGTCGGGACCGCCATACCGCTCGCGGATGTTAGTATCTCGCATCGTACCTACTCACCGCTACGACTCCGCACGCTCGTTCTTAGGAACGTTGGGAGGCTTAAAGACCAGAGTTCGTCTAGGCGATTGATGCCCCATACCGTTGTGAAGAACTGCGCATGTATCTCTATTAGTACACTGATATCATACAACACATACCACTGTTGATGGTACAGTAAGGCGGCAAAGCGGGAATCTAAGACAAATCGAACCCAGCACCTGAGGTGATAGCTTGCAAAATCTTCTCCTTCATCACCCTCTCATTCGTATACAGTGGCAGCTATCACATATTTATCGTCAGCTCCATATTCTCTTCAAACGACCCCCCAAAGCAAAGAAGAAACGCACCTTCAACAAATTCACACACGTACTGCTCGTCGGCAACCTCGCCGCATCCGTCCCCGCATCCCTAATCGAGAAATTCGGCACAAGCTCCTTAAACCCCAAAAGCGGCGGCCTCGAACAACTCGTCGCAAACCTCAACAGCTGCCTCCTCTGTTCCTGATCAAAGGCGTTAACGACTTTCCAGAACGCCTGGATAACGGGATGGTCGTCGTCGTACAGCCCGCCGTAGTTCGTGTGCTGACGGAGGTCGTCGAGGTCGATGGGGGCGTTGACGCCGCCGATGAGAATTTGGACTTCTTGTTGGTTGAACATCCTGGGTGCAAAGGTGACGACGTTAGGATGGGA
>JANDKE010000834.1:0-19570 GCA_027627275.1 Coprinellus aureogranulatus | reverse complement strand
GTGACTGTCACGGTCAGCGTGACGGCGGCGGGCGCCACCTCCAACTTCATCCTTGTTACAAGGCTGCTCCCTTCCCTCTCCCAGTATCCCCCATACCTTTCGTCTTGGAGCGTCATTGGCCTACTGTCGATACTGGTCTTGGTTCGCCATTCCAGTTCCCTTGCCGTTTACCCTCACCAGGCTCAGAGGGAGAGTCGCCGACAACCAGCGCCCTGCTTCGCCGTGCTTCGCTTCGTAACACAGCTCAAGAAAACTGTGGAGATGTAAGCTTGGGGGGTAAGCACATACCCAACAATCAAAGAAGTTTCATTAATTGTATAGGACCTTCTTTTCTCGTAGACTCTCTGTTCATCGCCACCAAGCAGGAATCCAAGGCGCATGGATCTGCGACTGAAGTGGCATCTGTTGCCCCCCTTGCTACACCCGTGGCTATTACCGGGTCTACAATGCAAGGAATAGACGAAGCACCTCTTCCATTGGCTTCCGAAGAAACCAAAATTCCACGAGGCCTGCTGGACAGTGTATCGTACCCTGAGTTAGTAGGCGACGATATTCCTTGGTGTGTTGCTGAGAATGAGGAGGAGCCTTTGTATGCTGGGTCCACAGTGCAAGGTGCGAAGGTTCTTCTCAAATACCCCTTCCGAGTGCTGAGTGTGTCTTTCTTCAGGTCGCGTTTTGGACGAAGCATATTTGACTTCTTGCCGCTTCTACCACCATGATCCTCGTCGCCCATCGCCCACCAACCTTGAGATCGCCTTTCGCTTAGGGAATTACTTCGGTGCAGGGGTCTCCAGGTCCGAGCTCCGTCAAGTTTTACGCCGGTGCAAAATCTGCCGACAGTTCATGTACGCGGACTCTAGAACTTCCCACCGATGTGATAGCGCTCCACTTCAGATTTCGGCTGAAGATCCCCTTGCCGACATCGTCTCCGCCTTGCTCTCAAACGAGGAAAGCAGTGGATTCTCTTCTCAATATTTGCGAACTCTTTTGACAATATGCAGCCGCTGTGATCACATCCTTCAAGCGGACAGGTTGGCAACGCATGACTGCGGTGCGTAGGCTTACCCAGCTGTCAGTCACGTAACTTCTCCATGTTGTATTACCTTACGAGCTATCCAGTGTCATTAGTAGCGATGAAAGCCGTTTACGGGGCACAGGCTGAGGGCAGAAGAACATGAGGGTGGCTACAACTACATCATTGTCCATCGAAGTCGGTACAGCGTCTTGCAATCAGGTCACGAGTGTTCCGCATACTGTACCACTCCCAATTCGGATTTGACATCTATCACTGCCAGTCGTCTGCCACTCCTGCCATTCCCTTCTACAGCTTGACGACCGCGACACCACTGCAACCAATGGCGTCCTATCGGTGCTGGAGAGGGACATCGCCTTGTTAAAGCAGACGTTCGTCCATGCGCTGGCGAACGTTTCCAAGGGAGAAAAAGACATGCTCTGCCGTGTCTTGCCCGCCAATTCTCGAACTGCTGCCCCGGGATTGCGGTGGTGGTGAGGAATTGAAAATAGAGCCCAGGCACGATGGCGGCAGATCCAAGTGCCAGGGTAAGGTGACTGAGGGTCCATGGACGGCTGGCGATGAAGGGATTGCCAGTCTAATCATAATTGTGCGCTGGGTCTTGCGGCGGTCCAGGATTCTACTGACTGTCCCTGAAATCACCTTTGCGGTCGCTATTCTCGTCAGTTGCCAAGTCATAAAGAAAGGACATTTCACTAACACAGTTGCCGAGGTGGTGGCTGCTGTTGACCAGTAAGCGGCGACAACCCTGTCCAATCCTAGCGAGGCTGGTTTCGAGCTGAAATCGATCCCAACGGTGGTCAATTGGTCATGAGAGAAATTGGCGATCGAGCGAACTTCCGAGGTGCCGGTGGTCGGGGGACCTCTCAAACGGGCATATTCCATAAGGAAGTCGTTGAACTTGGTGTGGCATTGTTGGTCGAAGCCTTGGGCTGCGCCAGTGATTTGGAGGGCGGTTTCCGTTCTCTGTCGGTCCAGGGCTGCCAGATCCTGGACCTTGTCTAGGGCGTGAACAACGGAACACCCTATTTGGTACCTAAGCGCTTGCATCTCGAAAGTGGTCTCCGCGAGAGTCTTCAGCAAGGCATCTATGTTAGTCCCATCTGTTCGCGCCTCCTGGTTGACTGCCTGTTGGTAAGTCAGAAGAGTTCACAACCATATATGGCTACAGATTTACCCTCAGCTGTCCAGGAGACGGCGGTGGGGAAGGGCCCGAAGGCGACGACCACGGAGGGCTTGACGCTATTGGTGACGTCCCTCTACTCGAAGACGAGGGTGAGTCCGCTACATCGGCCTCGTTCAGAACCGCAGAGGGATCCAGTCGGGGCGAAATGGTATCGTGGAGGCTCGACGCTGATTCGGAGAGTGTCGTAAGACGAGGGATTCGTGGTGCCAGGTCCGTTTCATTGGCCTCGTCATAAACCACATGGCGGTACAACATGGGCTCAATGACATGGTTCAGCCTTGGCGTAGATTCAGCGACTGTGGTACGGTATGTCGGGGGGAGAGCATTGGTGCTTGGTGAGTCTGTTTCATCGGCCCTGTCATCAACCGCAGAGGGGTCTAACTTGGGCGAAACGGTGTCGTCAAGCCGCGACGTTGATTTGGAGGGTGTGGTAAGATATGCTGGTGGAAGCTCACAGATACTTGCAGACCATTCCGAGATAGATGTTGCTGTAGAAATCGACAGGTCGGCGTCACTCCGAGCAGAAAAATCTAGGCCGTTTGAAAAGGCACTACTGAGTATCGAATTTGAAGCGGGAGGGGACACACGCTCTGGAGTGGGTCTCCTGGAATCCGACCAGGTTGACTGCTCAGGAGAGGGCGAGAAAGGGATTGGTCCACTTGTATCAGATGACGCCCGTCTAGGGGAAAGGCGAGCGCGCTTTGTCACGCTACGTTGAGAAGGAGTTGAATGTCGACGTTTGCGAGGGGAGGTGGGTTGCATGGCGCTACACGGGCTAGATGGAGTGGTCTGAAAAAGCAAGGTTGAAGGCGTGCTCCGCATCAAACGGAGAAACCCAGTGCAGGGCGCTGAATGGGAACGCGTCCTGCGTCGCAATGGCAGTCCTGAGTTCAGGGGGATGGGAATGAAGGGATGGAGCATCTATTTATTCAAGGGTAGAAGACACAATGGCACCAAACTCCGGTTTACCTTACTGGGGGCTGCGAGCACACAGCACTGGAAGCCAAGCCTCGAACGCCGGGGGGGCATAGCGTGATTCATGAACACCACGGTTATTCGAGATTCGAGATGCAAGTCTCATCAATACTTCCGGCCCTTTCGCTGCACAGGTTGCATTTGTGAGAGTGAGATATACTCTTCATTTCACAGAAAGACAAACACCATTCTATGGCCGCTAGTGTTCCGGCCAACGGATGAGAACATCCGAGTACAGATGATTCTGACGCTACTTATGTTACAAACATGCCCAAATGGAATCAACAAAGCTTTCATGGAAACAGAAGTCATAAGGACTGAGACGGCACCCGTTACAGAAGCAGATATGTCCCCGATTTCCGAGAAACCTCCTGCCCCAAGTTGCGTTCCGTGCTCGGCGTCTGATGTTAAGTAGCCTGCGAGAGATGTGGGATATCGGGGGCACTGTATCCACCCGAGGATACACATCATGCTGGAATTAGTTGGGCTACCCAAACATTTCCCCCGCGAGGAGAAAAAGTGGACTCGTCGGGGTCCCGAGCACGCGATAAGCCTGATACAGTACTTCCTAGACTTTTCCGCCTGGGGACATGGGGTTCTAGAATGGTTCTGACCCTTCCAAGCAGGCCACCTCAGCTAAGAGATAACGAAACCATTAGGCAACCCAGGAAGAGCCTTGCTGTAGTGTACGAAAGGGAGCGGCGTAAGTCTGTGGAAATATTCCCAACATTCTGAGTGGGAAGTGGGGGTGAGGAGGTGCGTGTGACAGGCCCGGGAGGGGTTTGCGGCAAGGATAGCCCAAATCGGAGTTCGGAGATTAGAATCGAACCACATGACCTTGCCTTGGAACAGCCCGAACCTGCCAGTGCCAGTCTATCGAAGCTGCTCTCACATCGCCGCCGATTGTAGCGACGCAATCGAGAAGCACACCTGCCTTGGAACCTTCCGCCTGTAGCACGACACCTCCCTCCCTCGATTCACGAATTCTCCACGTCTCCTGAAAGCTTTTTTCTTTCCTCAGGCGTGAGCAACATCAGGAGGCGAAATCTGCGCTCGCCCGAACGGGGCTTACAGCAAGAAAGTCGGCGGAGGGTTGCCGTTCTGGGGCATAGCGTCATGGAGGATGGTGCCATGGAGGAGCTGTTCCCCGGGATGGGAGGCAGGGTTCTCAATTTTGGAAGTGCTGCAAGGGCGGTCGTCTTTCTCATACGCCATAAGTTGATGCTACAGGTCCAACATTCACCCGCCCAATGTCCCGAAAGACGACTTTGTGCCTATTTATTATCAGATGCAACCTCTTCTCCCTCCGTGCAATCCTGGGTCCGTATCCCGCACCACAGTCTGTCCCGCCTATCAGCCATGGACGTTAGCAGGTTTCTGGTACCCCACCTCGTTTTTACACCCTCGCAACCCAGTGATTCAAGGCCATCGTCAAGTCGTTTCCAGTAATCAATGCCATGTAAGCGCACCCTCATTGATGAAGCGCCCATGAACCCCGTCCACCAGCCTTCATACCAAGTACCGGCAACTCGCAGGGCACCAAGGAAGGCCGACCTCGCTGACATTACACTGTTCTTTGCTGAGATCTCCGGCGTTGGTGACATAAAGCTATCCTACCTGAGATGGGATGAGCGCGAACAGGGAAGTAAAGCATTCTGCCATGTTAGTGAAATTCCTGTATTGCCCTCTGTTCGCCAATGTTGATAGTCTGTCTCTCTACGCCGCAGGTCGTACCCCATTGCGCGATTGACCAAGGAAGCGCCTGAAACTAAGTGAAGATCGGTACCATAGTGGCGCTGCTCGACTTAGCAGGCTTTTGCCAACCTGTCGGCCTTTTTTTCTTCGGTGAAGCTTGCCTGCTTCGTGGAGCTACCTCGCTGACACTGTACCCTTCGTCAATATATGACTTTCCGCCTATTGGCTCTTCCTCGGAGTATCCCATATACGTCCATTATCGCCCTGCACTGTCTCGTTTGAAACTAGCCAGCCGGTATGGACGACAACGCTGAGACGTCGGCGTGGTCTGAAAGATGTCGATGTGGGAAACGATTTTTCCAGCCCAACAGCTTCACATATCACATCCAAGGATGCAGTACATACAAGAAAGGGGTCGGGACCAGCTTGGAAGCTGCCCGAGCTCGCTGGCAAGCCAAAGCAGACAAACCGAGGAAAGGCAAAGAGGCAATCCAAGCTTGGTATGGTGAAGGGGATTTGGATGTAGATCATGAGATAGCCCCTCCAGCCCCGAATCTATTGCAGGTACAACGCCAGGACACGGTGAGCTCAGCCTGGGAACCTGATGTTAGCCCGCAGCTGACCCGCCTTCAGCCAGAGCCACCCCCAACGGGACGGGGACATCGAGTCGCGAAGCCAGTGAAGCGATACGATAACAACTTCGAGGCTACATCGACCATGCCCTTGCACTTCGTACCGGATACACCTCCTCGGGCGAATTCACCCACGGCATCCTCAGCTATTCTCCCAGCTCAAGATCAGGCGCCCCCAGCACTTAATCCCAGTGAAAAGCAACGTAGCTCCATTTTGGACCGGAGTACCTGGCGGCGTACTATGATGAATGAATTCGGACTTACCAAACATTATTGGACACTGGAACCGAGACCACACGATCCAGATGCTCACATAACCCGCTCAGACATCATGGACCATGATCCTGTTGATGAATCCGACTCACGAACTGGGGAGCGTCCAACAGGCGAGCCGCGAATTGACAATCGCTACTATCCCTTTCCAAATTTCAGCTCCTACCTTATAGGACAGTGGTTCTGGACAGACCAAGAGAAAGGCAGAAAATCCCTTCAGCAACTTGTCGCAATCATCACCAGCGACGGATTTCGACCCGAAGAGCTACTCTTGGCGAACTGGGACGGCATTCAGGCATCGCTGGGCTCGTCCGAGTTTGAAGATTCTGAGACCGCTTGGGCCGACGACGGCGCATCCTGGCGGACCGCGTCGGTGACCATCGATGTTCCGTTCAATAGTAATTCACTCAATCCAGGATCCGAGCATTACACAGTGGATGGTTTCCGTTTCCGGCCTCTCGTTACGGTCATCCGCGCCAGACTCCAAGATGAGGGTCACTGCGATCATTTTCACTTTGTGCCATACGAATTGCAGTGGAAGCCGAGTGGATCTGCATCCCAGCATAGAGTGTATGGGGAGATGTACTGTTCCCCAGCCTATGTTGACGCGTACAAGGAGATACAGGTTTGTCATCCCTGTCCTCTCAAAATTTCTTGGCTGATCCGCCTCATAGTCCTTGCCACCGGAACCAGAAGAAGACCACTTACCTCGATATATCGTCGCATTGATGTTCTCCTCTGACGGGACGACTTTGGCTTCCTTCGGCAATAAAAGCCTCTGGCCTTTGTATATGTGGTTCGGAAACGAATCAAAACATCGAAGGGCTAAGGTGTCCTTGGGCCTCGTCGAGCATATTGCTCATTTTCAGAAAGTGAATTCCGGACTTCCTATTAGGTGACCCTCGTGCTGATGAATCTTCATGCGCCCAACAGCTTCCAGATAGCTTCCAAGACTGGTACATTCGCCTTTCCGGCAAACCAAGAGTCGGCTCTCCCGTCGCTACTCACGTACACCGTGAGCTCTTCCATGAGCAATGGCGGACGCTCCTGGACGAAGAATTTGTCCACGCCTATTGTCATGGCCTGGTCATCGACTGCACCGACGGAGTCCGGAGGCGCTTCTATCCGCGAATAATGACTTATTCCGCGGATTATCCCGAAAAGTATGTCATCTTCGTATTTTACTTTTCCTAGATGATGGGTATATCCGAATTGACAGGACCATAGTGGTTAGTATTCGGGATCTCGGGCAGTTCCCCTGCCCGAGATGTTTGGTATCCCTGGGACAAATTCCAGCCATGGGTCTTCCCAGCGACCGGCTTATTCGCACATCCCTAACGCGAGTCGATAATGCAGAGCGCCAAAAGAAGGTTGAGGAAGCTCGGAAGCTCATTTATCGGGAAAATTTATCCGTCAATTCGAAAAGGGTGGACAGTATTCTCAAGCCAACTTCGCTTGTTCCGACTCAGGTACGTTACTTGATGCCCCTCATGGTGTTAGCACAGGGCTTACGGAGCACGCCAGAATTCATTCTCTGAGCTTTTGTCAGGATACGGTCTCGATATATACAATCTGATTGCGGTCGATGTGCTGCATGAAGTCGAGATTGGGGTCTGGAAGAGTCTCTTCATCCAACTTCTTCGTATCCTCGAGTTGGTTGACCCCGTTCTCACAAATACATTGAACCATCGGTACGAGTGCTCACCGAGCTACAGCTCGAAAAGCAGGGCTGACCAGACCTTAGTTTTCGGGTCATGCCGACTTTCGGGAAGGATACTATCCGCCGATTTTCTAACAACATGTCTGACATGAAACAGCTAGCGGCAAGAGACTGGGAAGATATGCTGCAGGTGGGCCGACACTCCTCTTATGCCTGTGTCAGTAATCGCGGACATAGACTGACACCCACTACTCTGCATCCATAGTGTGCCACCTTTGTTTTCGAAGGGTTATTCCCAGGCGAGCATGGGGCGATCATCCACGATCTCCTCTTCACTCTGGGTCACTGGCATGGGCTGGCAAAACTCAGAATGCATACGGATCTCTCACTGGAAGTGCTTGACCAGTGGACGACAATGTTAGGAGAAGACGCCAGGACGTTCACTGAGAAAACTTGCTCTGCTTTCCGCACTGTTGAATTGAAACGGGAGTACGAAGCGCGGAAACGCTCTGAGGCACGGAGGTCGAAGAACGCCGCAACGGCTCAGCGTAGTTCCGCCCAGGTGAATATATTCAGTGACTTAGATTTCAGGCTTGCTGAATTAACCTTTTCTCACCATGGTCGGGCAGTCTGCTGCTGGTGTACCATCCGAGATCGCAGAGAGCAGCACTACTGACGATAACGATACCCCAGCCCCAGGTGGTGAGTTGATAGGGACGTTTATCTGGATTCTGCTTTCTCTATCGCTGACAGATAGGTCGTCCCAGGGCTGAAATCCAAGAGAACGCGGAAGTCAGGCAAGGCTACCGTATCAAGTAGCTCAGTACCTACGCGTACGTCTGTAACCTGGACGCTCGTCTTGAAAAGAACTAAGACGCAGAGCAGCCTCCTCTCACCAGCATGTCGCAGCAAGCGAATTGTTCGGTAGCGAAGGTGAGTATAATATCATTGGGATTTGGCCTAATCGGGGTGATCAACCACCGGCATCGCAGCTGTCCAAATGGATCACACACAAAATGGTACGCCGGCGGCTTTATCGCTTTCGTCTGAAGCTCAATGAACTCTCAGATGCTGCTCTCCGAGCGGGAGCGTCGGATAGACCAACGGGAAGCGAAGGAAGTGGAGGTGAGGTTCCGTTCCCGGGCATTGTGGTAGAGGATTGACTTAGTCCTTCAGAGCGTAAAGCCCGTACTTGGAACTTGAACACTCCAAAGTTCCACGCGCTCGGCGATGTTGTAGCCTACATCCGTAGGTTTGGAACGACAGATTCGTATTCCACTCAGCTGGTGAGTTTCTTCTAACCAAAGTGCGATGATGCTCTGACGCTTGTCTACAGTCTGAACGGGCTCACCGCCTCTCCAAGTCCCGGTACAGGAAGACGAACAAAAAGGACGTTTCTCGCCAACTATCTCGCATCCAGACACGTCAGGCACGACTCCAAAGGCTGAAGCGCCAGCTTAACCCTTCTTTTGACGAATTGGCCTCTCCATACGATTTCGTCGGACCAGCCGATGGTCGTCGGTGGTATTTCATCGGCAAATCTCAGAACCAACCGGTAAACCTGGGCCATTTCATTAGTACCAATGTCAAGGATTTGGCTGTAACGGTAAGCTGTCCAGTATCCTCAAGTGCGAAATCGAGATGGATATCTTCGCTAGGGTTTCTTACCGAAGTTGAAGCGGCACCTTTTTCCTCGAGTGATAGAAGCACTCATCCACGACGCTCAGAGGGATGCAGAGTCACATGCGCCGTCCCTTCCGATTTTAAAGAAATTGCTGACCTCATTCAGAGAGGATGACTTGAGCAACCTC
Organism: Coprinellus aureogranulatus; assembly: GCA_027627275.1. NCBI lineage: Eukaryota > Fungi > Basidiomycota > Agaricomycetes > Agaricales > Psathyrellaceae > Coprinellus > Coprinellus aureogranulatus. Next base: position 10,305 of record JANDKE010000834.1, on the reverse strand, counting down.
CACTTTCACTCGGACCGTATTTATTTACACCGAGTTTTCAAGATTCGCTACACTACCTACGATTGTCGTGCGGACCACGACACATTCAATGCGGCCACGTCGAAGCGAGATTTTATGTCTTTACGCGAAATGGGCAACTCAGCCGCAGGTTCCTCAGGAGACCAAGGACGCTATGTATATGGCCGGATACTAGGTGTCTTTCACGGGAACATTCGTTACACTGGCCCTGGAGCGGTTGATACCAAGAGTCGGCGGTTTGACTTCCTATGGGTACGATGGTTCTTGCAGGTGGGAAACACAAAGGGGTGGTTGGAGAAGCAACACGACGTCTTGTCCTTAGCGCCACTTACCGCACCCAATGCCTGCGGTTTCATGGACCCAACAGACGTTCTACGAGCGGCACATATCGTACCCAGATTCTCGTCTCAACCGCTCTACGATCCTGACGGCAAGGATGCGGATCGCCCTTTTTCGAAGCATGCAAGAGACCGTACAGATTGGGCGCAGTACTTTGTCAATCGGTAAGCTTTCATCGTCGCATGTGGGAAGAGTTCTGATCCTCTGGCAGACTTGTCGATAGGGATATGCTTATGCGATTCCATCCAAACTTAACTCCTGGACACGCAGCTCACGTTCCGGACACCAACGCTGTTGTCGCGTCAGCGGATCGTATGGACCAAGATGCTCCTGTGCGGTGGGAAGGCGACCCCGAAGGAGATGCGCAAATGATGGAGGACAGCTCCACAGACTCCGGGGATTCGGGCTACGACCCTCTGCTGTTGCGGGGCGACCTCGCAGACGATGAAGAGGAAGAGCAATATTCATCGGATGCCCCAGAGCCCGATTCTTGTAGCGATACCCTTGACACTTTTCAGTAACACACCGTATGTATGCCATCCAAGAGCGGTTCGCAGTCGCAACTATGATTCGAAGATCCTCTGGTATCAGGAGCTTGCCGCCCCTAGCCATTCATGCTAATAGTGCGTGGCCATCGCAAGGTGGTCCAACGACCCTTGGTTGGCTGAAGGGCCAATTCGATTGTTGCCACAGCTGGTGAACTTCGGAATTTCGCGGCTATTGACGGTCTTCTCAATGCCCCGACATCGAAGCATCCAGAAGACGATGTCCTTCTTCCCTGTCGACTATATATATCGCGATGAGAGACTTACCCTGGATGCTACCATTACCCGTGCCATGGCTGCAAACGCGACCACTGCTTCCCCCCTCGATGCGCCTCTTGACCAAGTTCCAGCGTCATCCTCGAAAGAAGAATCAGCAGCAGCAGCCTCACCAGGTGAGTTCAGTTCAAGAACTTGGAGCGGACATTAAACCAACGGATGCGTTAGACGCGATACTGATATTATCCCTGGCCGCGACAGCCCCGATGATGAGGAATCTTGGAGGGCGCTTTCTCGTTGATCTCGAAATTGCATACCTATGTGCATCCCTCATAGCATCCCAAAGTCTCCTGGTCACTACCACATCAGAAGTGGAACATCGGCGGGTCAAGTACGCTTCACTGGGCGAGTATTACTTCGCCTCGGGTTCTCGAGGGCGGTGCGTTAGCTCTAAAAACCATACCTTCTTATCTCCGCTCAAACAGGTTTCAGTGAAATCCCCGCAGCTCATACCAACACCACACAGTCGCGGACGCGCGTAATGTCCCCGTGCCTTATTGCCACCTGGGGAGATCTGCCTGAGGTTCCCATTGTCCGTTCGCTCCCCAAGCGGACCATGAAATGCTGCAGGAGGGTGAGGGAGTTGTCGGTGAGCACGGCCAATGATCGCTTCAGAAGGCCGTTAGTACCTGGGCTGTAGGCGCCGTAGCATGAGGTATCGGTGATTCCTTCTATTCATCCATAATTTCAGCAGCTGCACCGCTTACACTTTCTGAATGGGTTCAAGTTCCAGATGATTGTTGCTCCCATCGAGTCCCGAATACCAATTTATTTGCCCCGAACAAACATTTCCATCGCAAACAAGTGCCATCTCCGCCATCGTCCCATGAGATCCTGGGAGCTCAAACTTAGGACTCTGGAGTTCACTCCCGATCGACTTGGACACAGTCCCGTTTAATATCTTGTTGCCATCTACAATGACCCTCAAGGCGAAATTCGACAACAAGCGCTCACGCTTGGGCGACCTAGAGATATCCTCGTCGTCCGCAAACCTGCGCCAGCTTGAACACCACAGGAACATCCGCTGCGTAACGACAAGAAACAGCGATACCCACTTCTGAAATGGGCGATCCTTCAATACCACAACCTCCCAAACCGCCAGATACAGTGACGACAACTCGTCATTACGATGTAATTGGCGAGGAAGCGCGATGCGTGCCAGTCAACTCTTGACGCAGGACATCACGATCATTGCGAAGGGACCCTCTTCAAAGGGTAAAAAGGGTGAGGACGGTCAGAGAATAGTGGCAGCAGTGCGAACGGACGAGAGCCGGGTGCTCGATGCCCAACGAACCATTATTGTACGGGCCGTGATAGCGTTCACATAGATCGTCAGCAGCGCTTTCTCCCCCGGGCGTTGGAGATCTTTCCCTTTGACCGAGCATTGCACATTGAAGCACGCGGCAAAGTGTAATGGAAACTCAACGTCGGGCGTCGCATCACGTCAGTCTGATCATTGGACACTAGATCCCTATGCATGCCAAGGACAGTTGGAAGTGTCCGCTTGCGTTTCTCTTGCCAGCGCTATCGTCAAAACGAAACTCCCCGGTCTCAACTTCCCTTGGCATACTTGAACTAAGTTTCATCAAGGTATTCGCTTTCGGCCGGTATAAATTTGCTGGGCGCAGCGACTACCAAATCATACTCAGTACCTCATAGTCTCGTCCAGCCTCCGTTGGTTGGTAAGGCTTCCTTCGTATCTTCCAAGCTATCACATACATACTGACCACCTAGAAAACGTATTGCAAAGTAAGAGATCGCATATGAAGCCCGGGCACGTCCCTACCGCCCCTCCATCGCCAACCCAAACCTTCATTTACGATGAAGAGGACGGGATATCGAAAGGCCCTAGACGTCTCAGGCCCGCCAGCCCATCCCCCATCCCCCTCCACCTCTATCCCAGCCCTGCGGAGTACTACAGTTCTCGCAACATCTCAAAGGCTAGCATCACGGACCACGGGAATGGTGAGTGTTGGGTAGGCTATCGTTACAGGCTGAGGGTTTGATATGTTTATGTTCACCCAGCAGCTGACCTCAATTTCGACCTTTTCGCTACAAGCGATATCAATCGGTCCCACCTCCAAGATCACCGCAACATTCATATGGGCATCATAGTTACCTTGTCGCGGAGAGGTGGCAGGGGAGTCACGAAAACCGAATTCCTTAGTATATGGCGTCAGTGCAGCGTATGCACTAACTTTTACTTCACGGAGCGCAGCCAGAGTCACGATTGTCAAGGCGTGATGCTCTTTCCTGAAGCTGTCGGCTTTGACGTTATCTCGGCTGCAGTCTCCCTGGAGAAGCACCGCGGAATCGCCCCCGTATGTCTCTACAGGCTCTTCTCCGTGTGCCGACTGTGCATGCGGATTGGTGTGCTGGGTGTACACGACTTACACGAGTGCACTGGCATGTGATGGGGCTCGCGGGCGGACTAAAGAATAGGTTTCCCAAGCGCATCGAATGAACTGCCAGTCTTCTTCCCCTACCGCTGGTGTAGCAAGTGTTCTGTATTACGATAACGATCCCGAGATGCGTTGTAGGATCAGTTGTATGTATAGCAATGGACGAACCCTTGATCAAGTGGCCAGGGGGCAAGATAAGCGTGCGAATCATCAGAGGGTCCATTATGCACATCCGCACGGGCGCGCCTGCCAGGTGTTTGTCAGATACCGTGAACACCACCTCACCGAATTCTCCATGGTGCCAAGCATACCCGCCTGTGATGAGCTTTGGTTCGCACCGAACTCGACACGGAGTTGTGGGCTGGTTGCGCCACCTTCGCATCTTAACCCAAGGCTTGGCAAAATTTGCGGTATATAAAGGACACCTTACTGTGACCAGCCCCAACTCGCGTCGTCGTTCGGACTTCAGCCAGTTTCTATCTCTCAAAAGATGCCCGCTGGTGCCAATGATCCTCCCCGTTACGGGACGGCCAGCAAGGAAAAAGAGAACCAGGCTCCCCACCAGCCCAGCGCCCTTACTCTGGGACCTAGGAAGAAACCGTGAGTCCACGAGCCCTGTCCTTCTATTGCTTTTTTGACGCACGCTATCATTCCAGTAGTCTGAGCACAGACCCTCTGGTGCACCATGGACGTCATTTCGGGAGGACTGTCTACGCTTTTGCCAACGTACACGCACTTCTTGTGGCGGGTCTGGCCGCGGATGAGGACTCTCCACCCGAGACGCAACAGTAGGACGTATTCACACTGTGCAGGGCGCGGGTGCTGAACGGGCTTGACACGTAGGGAGCGACGGGAGCTGAGGGTTTTCCGAAAACTTCTTGCGCTCATCCCTGGGTTTGAAGAGAAGCTTGTATCATGCCAAAGCGAAGAGCAAGTCATAGCAATTGCAGGAATGGTGAGTTGCAACGGCTGAACATCTCCTAGGTCTGACCTTCTTTCTTGGTAGATACAGAAGGGCGCTGCAAGCGCGAGGTCTGACGACACCAAGAGTTTGAAAGGGGCGATTATTGACTGGATAGGGCGCTCTGGTTTCCCTGTCGAACCTCCATTGTCCAGGAGCATGAAGCAGAAACGTGGATTTGAACACGAGCGCACCGGCTTTCTCCTCTGCCCGCCGGATATTGACTGGAACGACGTTGAGTGTGTGCCTGTATCTTCAACCTTGCAGAAAGTCTTTGACTCTGCACAGAATCAAACGCCAGCTTCGTAGCAAGGAGCTCACAATCACAGGATCTCATTGGCCTATCTTTCTCTATAAGGATGAAAAGTACGACTCCGAGAATCCATGGAGAGGCTTGTTTCGGAACGAGATGTTAGTCAAGGTTGGTGTTACGACCTACTATTGACACGGTGCTCTGACTGATACCTTCAAGGGCTACAAGCATATCTTTACAAGTCCAAGTTCGGTTGACGATGAACCGAAGGCCACCCGATCAGGAAATGCTCGAATTCACGGGATGTCTCATGTTACCCCTGCATCTCTGGCATACGTATGCACACAAGTTCGTCCTGAGCGCATCAATTCCCGCCGTTGCGCGACTGAAGCGAATATCCACCCTAGGTACGGTTTGCGTTAACTTCGGCAGCGGTGTTTTCCCGCACGGACAGAGAGACCGATTCCGAGACGTTCTACAATTCTATCATGGAACTGCTTGAAGACCCCGAGGAACAAGACGAAGTTAAGCCCCTTGTTCTGTGGTGGAATCAGTGAGTGTTCACCCGTCCTCCAATATAAGCCAAAGATAAATGAGGGACGATTAGAAGGATCTTCCCTTCCTTTTCCACTTCCCGCCGTCTCGCCCCATCCAATAGCGCTCTCTCAAGGATCAAGGAAAGGCGTAGACAGATGTCTGCGAGATCGCAGGACGGCTTGGCTCCACCCCGAAATTCTATAGCGTAGAGCAGCCGCCTAGCTTAATTTGCCCAATGTCAATCGATTATAATTTTTCAACTTCGATTTCTGGGTGGCGAACAGGCAGTCTGGTCTCAGTGATGCACTGGTGCAGGGGGAACAGAAAGGCAGGCGTACAGCGATGAATACCGCGCTCACTAGCGCAAAGTAGACATTGACGCTCATCTCTACAAGTGCTTACCTATGATGGCCGGGAGTTTGAACGACGAAAACAGGCTGCCGTCGTCCCGTTGTAGGTTCGCTTGAGCCATTACGTTGGTTACCTGCAATACCGGAGGAACGGTGGGCATGCAGTGCCATTCCCATCCCCCACGCGAATAAGCGCCCACAAAGTTCAGATCTCCGTCACCGACACGGACCTATCAGGGGCGGATCAGTGTCCGTCCCACCAACGCCAGCCCGGTGGATCCGACGGAACAGACCGTGAATACTGTAGAAGGTATACCGATTCTGCTATTGTCAACGATGATAGTCTTGGGCAGTGTGAACGGGCGCTCCGTCTTGCTGGAGACTTTCCAGACGCTTACAGTTACTATGTCCCCTCGTCTTTTGGTCAACCATGATCCAAAACCAATAGATAGAGAAAAATGACGAGCCACACTCAGTAAGTCCGTCCTGGCCAGAGATGCCTGTTGGGGCACAGGGATCAGCTTGCTCGAGATGGATCAACCGAAGTCTGACGCTCGGCTTGGCCGTTCTGTTTGACTCTGAATACCAACGCCACAATAGAAGTAACGGCCAAGTCAGTCATTGCGATGGTACGCGCAGAAGACTTGATCAAAAAACGATAGGTGCTGAGGCTGACAGAGGGTGGTCGTTCATACAAGGTGAAGGAGTCTTGGTCGGAGATTTCGTTGAGTTTGAAGCTGACAAAGGGTTGCATCGGATCCAAAGCAAGATGGTTCCAATAGAAGATGCCCAGTGAGTCGGGAAAGGGCAACAAAATCAGGATGGTATAGGCGCTCAACCTTGGACATCCCGTTGGATCTGACAATCAATACACTGACGGAGGCAGAGGCCATGTTCAATCCTTCTGGCTGATCTGGCTGCATCCACCAGCTCTAGCGTCTCTGATATATCGCTGTCTCATGGGTGGAAAGCTTCCGTAGATTTCTGGGGTGGTCATGTTTTACGATTGTATTCCGTACCAAACAAAGGCTTCTCGTTTCCTCAGGGAGCTCGCGATGTCAAACCATTGTGATGTGTTTGGTCAAGCATCAGTTTGACGGATGCCCCAAATCAACGAACGGCAAACGCCGGAACGGCTCTCTCTTGTCTCTTCCCTTCATCATGATCTTGATAGCTTTACTCTAGCTCTCATCCCCTTCAACAAACGCTTTCTAGCATTATAGGATGTCAGTCAATCGGTGTGGCTATAAGATCAGGTCTGAGCTCTGGGCTCCCCCCATGCAAGTCGACTCCGCACTGGCGGTCAACAAAAAAGCCCGTCATCCCCAGGAGGCCAATGACAGGGTCGACTAGCTCCCGCTTGCAGTTCTACACAAATCTCTGCCTCACTCCGACCACGGGTCCCTGCACTACGTCTGCCGCAGGATAGCGTATCTCTGCAAATACCTCGACGCGCCGCTTACCCTCGACGTTATCTCAAGAGTCTTGCACTGGGCCACGACTGCGCGACGGGTGCCAGGTCCTCACACCAACGTGCTTCGAGTCTACGGTGGGCGGTCTCCGCTCAACCCACACGCTCGTCGCACTAGGGTGAGATGGTCTTTCGCGGCACCCGTACGCGTTGTACGTTCGGCGACATCATTCTCGACTAGTAGGACTGCCAGTCGCCTCTCATCGACAGCCATCGCGACGCGCTGCCTACGCCCGATCCTCATCCTGCACCGTGCCCAAGCTTGAACAACTACGCAGCGGGTGCCAGGACTTCACACCTCGGATGTGCTTCGAGTCCATGGTGAGCGGTCTCCTCCCAGCCTACGCTCTCGTCGCACTCGACAAGGTGGGAGATCGTGTTGCACCCTCCCTACGCGTTTTACGTTCGGCTACATCTTGACTAGGACTGAGCACTGGCAGCTTGGCTCCAAGGCGATCTTACTTGGATTGGTACGCGTCACTGGCACTAGTCGGTGGGAGAGCGATTTCTACGCGCGCGCAAGGTCCCTCATAGGAGAGCTGCATTGGCCTTTCATCGATCATCCTTGACTATGCGATGGGTGCCAGGTGCCCACGCCAACGTGCTTCGAGTCTGAGGCGAGCACTCCCTGCCTAACCTACACTCTCGTCGCACTTCGATGCATTGGTATACCTCGAGCACCCGTCGTACATTCGAGTCACTAGGTGGCCGACTCGTAGCTTTCGGAGGAAGGCGGCTTGACTTGGCTTGGGGATCTCTCTTGGACTGGAAATAGTACGATGATCGATGATGGAGCGTGGTGCTCGGTCACTGAGCTCTGTGAGTATCGATTCGTACTAGCTATGGTTACACGCCAAGTATCTCAGGGTATTCTCTTCCTCGAATTGTTTTGAAGAAAGAGCTCAGATCGCTCGCTCGCTCGTTGATCCTAGGTGTATATCTCGCGTTGCGCTCTATTAAGGTGGTACGACGAGATCGTTCTGGGGTGTAAGGTCTAAAGCCAATCGCCAGTCACCACCCTGGGGACGAACTCACTTGCTAGTACTATCATCCGCTTTCGCTTCTGGCGATTCACCAGGGGTGTCTCACACACACACTCTCTCTCTCACACACAAACACCCATAACTCAGACTCACACCTGCGGTGCCTCCGTTCCGGCGATTCGACCCCCCTGGTCATGGTATCATGTAGAAGGGACGACGATATCGACGCTGTCAGCACTCAAAGGCTTGAGTTTCAACCGGGGACTTCGTAGCTGTGTAACGCGGTACCCTACCCCCCAGCGACGGAAGGAGGAAGCAGCGTGGAAGGGTACCCTACCAAATCTTACAAAGCGGTCTGTATACCGACGGTGGTGTTCCGCGACAATAGCGTAGAGGCGAACCGGGGGGGGGGACCGCAAACACGCACTGGACGGGGATCGACGAGACCCCTCAAACATCTTCAAGCACCCTCCCGACTCCCGAGTCTCGAACTTACTCCCCGTTGAGTCAATCGGTGTGGCCTGCACGCCGGTGGTGTATTCCAATCTACAGTGAGACCAAGCGTGAATCGATGGTGCGTGCGCCGAGACATGGAGTAGTGACCGCCAAGGAAGGCTGGGTGTCGCATCCGAGTCGAGCAGTGACGAGTCTCACTCTCACTCGTGCTCTGCCAGGAATCGGGGTCTCGAACGAACTGTCTCAGTGCCCTCTGAATCGTACGGCGCTTTGGGGTGCACCTCGTCTCTTGCTGTCATCCGTCTACACCGAAGGCGAAGGGAGATGTCGATGAAGAAACCTGACCAGGCGTACGTGCCTCCTCCTCCGACGCAAGGTACGTTTTTCTCCTTCTCCGCCCCTTACTCCCCTTACTCCCTCTTCACCTCCCTAACACTTTCCTTAACACACTCATCCACTTACTCACTCTCGCTCTCATCCACGCAGACCCCAAACCACCCCCACCCCAATACTCCTCTTCCTCGCACCCCAACCCTCCTTCACCCAACACCAACACAAACACAAACGCATACGCCGTCTCCCAACCCGCCTCGTACTTCGGACCCAACAATCCTGGAGGAGGAGGAGCGGCGGCTGGGTGTGCGCGGGAGGTGCAGCAGCGCTCGATGAACCACCTTCAGGGAAGAGGGCATCATAGGAGATAGGAGCGGAGTCACGTCCCGCACCAGATCCCGAGGAGGAACCACCTTCAGGAGGGCCAGCGACGCCGTGGGTCCTGTCAACAGCCTGCCTGGCTTCTTCATATCTCCTCAACGCCGCCTTCTCCTCTTGCGCACTACGATATGCCGGGACGTTGCTCGTAGAGTTGAACGAAGGTGGAGCAGGGTTACTCTGGATCGGCATAGCCTGAGTAGGCGGTGGGTTCTTGCGAGCAGCCATAGCTTGCTGGTAAAGTTGAGCCCCAGAGGGTTTGGGGTCAGAGGGTGTGCGGTTGTGAGATGAGCCTCCAGCAGCTTGGTTGAGGCCGATACCGGCAGATCCTCCTTGCTTGTTGAGTACAGCAGCTTGGGCTTTATTGAAGAGCATAACCTTCTCTTCTTCCGCGGTCGGGTACCTCGGTTTGGGCTGAGCAGCTCCAGCCGGGATCGATGATCCACCAGCACCCATCGGAGGGGAGTTTGTACGCTGTACGGGAGGCTGAGAAAATATTAGTATAAACAACACGTAAATTAGTCATGGCTAAACTCACAGGAGCAGCCTCCGGTCCATGTACCGCTGCGACCCTAGTTCTCGCCTGCTCATACAGCCTCTTCTCCTCTTCAGCAGTCGGCCACTGCTTCTGCGCGCCCCCAGCACCCTGCTGCCTACTCCCACCTGCACCCTCACTATATATCTCATCTGGGTTCGCATTAGTAATAGTCAACCGTCTTTGCAGGATTGCCCCTCGAACCTGGCCTTGACGGATTTCCTCTGGATCCCGGCCGCGCAGTGTTCCCTGTAATAATCGGGGGAACGACAGGTCTCGTCGAGGTCGACCCTGACGGCCCACCAAACCCACCGAATTCGTCCATGGGCACCTTGGGGACACCAGCGCCGACGCCCCCCTCCGGGCGGCGCGGTCGCGAACATGTTGACGTTGTTCGCTGCGCGATCTGCGGTGGAGGGGCGGCCGTATGCATCTGCCGATGTGCCTCCGATGGTCGACGCCTGAACA
>JANDKE010000833.1:0-19572 GCA_027627275.1 Coprinellus aureogranulatus | reverse complement strand
CCGAAGACGCGGTGTGCGACGGGTTGCCCGCGGCGGAGTTCGGTGTAGTCTTCGATGTCTCGGAAGCTGGTATGAAGGGAGGAGGGTGAGAAGGGGTGATGGGAGGAGGGAGGGGAGAAGAGGAAGACTTACAGAAGAGAGGCGTTGTGTAGCATTCCGACCACCTCCGAGATGACCTTGAAGGTCTCCTCGGGAAGGTCGTACCATGCGTTGAACGCTCGGAGAAGCTGCGTTCGGAGGTCTTTGCCAGGAATAGAGATAATGTAGGTGTACGGTGCGAGGAGGGCCTTTGCACGAATGTCAGCTTCGACTTCGAGGAGGAGCAAAACAATGCCGGATGCTCACCTGCTCGTTCTTCTCAGACCATGGTGGGAGCCCAACATACGATGCTACTGAGCGGTCGATGGGGCCAATCGTAACTTCAGTTGTTTGCACATCGCTTGAACTCTCCTTCAATGTCGAAGACGCCGAGAGAACAGACGCCGACGACGAGGCGGGACTAGAGACAGACGGTGCTGAAGCAATTTCAATAGCCATCGAATCAGGCTGCTTCTTGTTCGAGAAGATAGAAGATAGAAGTGGGATGAGAGAGTAGAACGCCAGGATGTCTGAGTCTGTCTGACCGTCGACAAGCAAGCAAGGTTGTGAACGGAGTTACGAAACACAAAATTCGGGAGGATATAAACGAAGAACCGTGAATGACATATAAACGGCAGTATGCTCTACGTACCCGCAAACTCCTCCTACGAACGGAGCGGAAGACTGGAGGAAGGACGAAGGGTGGATAGGGTGACCCACCAAGCGAGACCATGGACCCACTGAGTAGTACGCATCAATCAGCGTGGCTCGAAACCGCCGAGCTGTGCGTAGATGCGAAGGGCAGCACCCCGAGTCGCAGGCTGTAGTAGAGTCAGAGCGAGGACCTAGCTAGATCCTACGAGAAGCGATCGACAGTCATCTCGAGTCTCTACCCAGGGCAGACACCATCGATCCACCCTCGAAGTCCGATCATCAGCTAGGCGGGGTATTCATGCTGAACGGCCGTTGGACCACTGTCGTAGGCGCATCGCCTCCTCCGATAGTACCCTGCTGAGACTGCATGTCAGAGTTAGAGTCAGCCAGAGTGGAAGGCCGTCAGTACCTACTGTAGATGATGGTGGTTAGAAAGTGAGCATGTTAAGCGCCCAAGTCAATGCCAACTCATTCGCACGCCATCAATTGATGCGATAGGCTGGTTAGCTCATTGTCCCACCTGGGTGGCACAGAGGACTCGAGAAATAGATCCTCACGGAATCGAAGACAATAGAGGCGTACGACGCGAAAAGGGTGTTTCTTGCGAATGCTTATCTGGGAACGCTTTGGCTCGCTGCCAGTCCAGAGTGGTTGAATTGTGCGTCCCACGCCTGTCCCAGTCGCGATTCGCGACCACAGCTGAATATTGACAGGATTAAGCAGCCACCTCGGCCGCATCTCCTAGCTCCTTTAAAGACGCTTACTCTCCCTTTTGACATTCCAATCCCTGCGTTTAGCGCCCATGCGAAAGGCTCGCAACATCATCAGTTGATCCTGTGATGGCTTGGTTCCGGTGTGCATCATCGTCGGTCTCCCCTCATTTGCGATACCCACCATCACTTCAGCTTGAACGACCTCCTCCTCACTCCATGCATATGAAAAGTCCCTCCAAAAGACGTACGACGAAGCTAGCTCGACGTTAGCTTGCTTTTGGCTTGCTTCGACAAGCCACCATTCATCCCAAATCGCACGATGCCGTTACCTGGGTCCGTTGATTCTCCCTTCCTCTTCTCCTCCGAGGAGCTTGGACATCCTGGCCTCCTACGCAAGGCTTCGTTACCCAAATGACGTGAACAGGTGGGCTCGGTTTAGTGCTCCGCGAACCGGGTTAATTAAATGACTCCATGCAGCCTATGCGTGGCAAACGGACAGTTGGATGGATGGGTGGGGTGAGGCTACGCTTGACGGCCGTCCAGTAATATGGCCTGGTTTGCTCTAGATGGGAGTATCAGCGTTTGATATATGGGACGAATCGGGGTGCGTTCATCTCTTCCTTTCTATCCACCGGTCCCCTTAGTTCCTGTCCGAGCTGAAGTCAGCCGTTAGTCCTCTCGTCCTTCGGCGTCCCCAAACTTAGCCAGCCGCCCAAGAGGTGAAGGATCGCGAAGATGATTACCGATGCTCTCCCATTCACCCTCCCCACCTCCCTTCCGACTAACATCTCCCTCGACTCCGTAAACGCCTTCCTCTCCCCCGACAACCTCAAGGACATCATCTCAAACTCGGACAACAACGCCGTCCTATGCGCAAGCACTCTCGCAGCACTGCTTATCGGACGATTGGCGTACAAACGATTGACGGAGATTAGCCTGAAGGATGTGAGAGGACCCGAGGGGAAGGATGGGGGGAATTGGCTTGCTGGTGCGTATCCTATCTTACTCGAGGAAGGATATCTCGCTCAGATTCCTGGATAGGCGATATCATCACCCTTTTCACGGATACAACGGGTATGCTCGGTGCTCGATGGGCGGCAACCTATGGAACGATCGTCAAGTTGCGCGCTCAGGTCTTTACAGTACGTTTGCCGCCCGATGCCTCTCCTCTCCTCTCGCTCTCCGAGCGTCCACTCCCACTTCCCCAGATCCTCACTCATCCCTAAAGCCTCCTCAATATCCCCTAAATTTCATTGCTCCTCTGACTAACTCTCCGAACCCACAGAAAAACGCCCTCCTCGTCGCAGACCCCGCAGCCCTACGATACATCATGCAATCCGAACACGCAGACAAGTTTATCCGCGCACCCGAATGGTACGCTATGGCCGACCTCCTCGCTGGCGAATGCATTGGGTCCGTCGAGGGAGCAGTGCATAAACGGCATAGGAAGGTACGTCTCATCTCCCTTCTCGCCCGGATCCTGTCGCCTCAAGCTCCCCGGTACTAACACTGGAACGTGACACAGGGTATCCGACCAGCATTCGGCGTCCCAGAAACAAGAGCGCTCCTCCCTGTATTCAACGGCGTCGCAAACAAGCTCTGCGAGAAGTGGGATGCGCTTATCGAGGCGGACGCGAAAGACGCTCCGGTCGTAAACGTGGCTGAGTGGATTGGGAAGGCCGCGTTGGATGCGTTTGGTGAAGGTACGCTAGTCCCTGTCCCTGTGTTTGTGCACACTCCTATCACGGGGAGCTGATGTGTAACGAACAGTCGCACTCGACTACCAATTCGGTGGACTCGATAACGCACCCACGGAACTCGCTCGCGCAATGCCCACCGTCCTCCTCGAAACCTTCGGCACACCCACTGGGGCCAGCTCGCCGCTATCTCCGCATTGCAATACGTACCTATGAAATTCATTCGATGGATCCTGAACGATGCACCCGTCGGTGGCAGATTGGATCATGTTCGCAACGTACGTTCCTCCTCCCTCTCTCACCTCGCGTTCATCAGTAAACCATGGGCTGACGTACGTTTGTGTAGACCAACACTGTTTCGCAGAGGATTCTGCTTGGCTTAATTGAGGACAGGAAGAGGATGATGAAGGAAGGTGGTGGAGGACGGAAGGATATCATGTCACATATCCTCCGCGCCGGGCTGAGCGAAGACCCCACTGCCAAGCTGACGGATTATGAGATTGTGTCTGAGCTTCGGTACGTTGTTTTCTCCGCTCGTCGTCATAACCTTCCGAGCTGATTTGACGTCCATGCGAACAGGTTCCTTCTACTCGCTGGACAGGAAACTTCCGCTAACACCCTGACTTGGGCCCTCAATGAGCTTGTCAAGGCCCCGCAGATCCAATCTGAGCTCCGTCAAGAGATTCGGGAGGCTAGGGAGAAGAAGGGTGGGAAGGACTTCACAGCCCAGGATTTACAGTCCTTGCCGCTCCTCAACGCAGTTATTAAGGTATGTCTTCGCCTATCCGCCCTCCACAGCCCCACTCTCGGCGCGTAGGCTCCGTGTTCATCTCTCCCGTCGCCTCGACGCCCTCCCCTGCCGTATTTCGCCCACTTCCCTCACTTGATACCCCCACTGCGACCCGTTCCTGACTTTCCCCGGCATAGGAAACCCTCCGATTCTGCCCCGTGGTACAGAACATCTTCCGACAAAGCAGCGAAGACGACGTCCTCCCCCTCTCCGAGCCCCTCAAACTCAAGAGCGGCAAGACCGTCACCGAACTCCCCATCCCCAAGGGCACGAAGCTGTACATCTCCCTCGCCGGCTACAACATGCTCCCGTCCGTCTGGGGACCCGACGCTCACACGTTCAATCCGCAGAGGTGGTTGAATGATAGTTTAGCTGGGGGAGGGGGAGTAATACCTTGGGGATGTACGCGAACTTGTTGACGTTCAGTGCTGGATCCAAAGGGTGTATCGGGTGGAGGTTCGCGATTCTTCAGCTCCAGAACCTCCTTGCGGAGCTGGTAGATCGGTTCGAGTTCTCTGCGGGTGGTGGGGCTTCAAAGGTCGTCAGAGGTGAGTTCGTTTACTCGGATCTTGGGAGGAAGGGTGACTGATGATAGTTTGTGAATATAGCGAATTGTATGTCGACGAACCGATGATTGTGGGTGAGTACGAGAAGGGGGCGCAGCTGCCTTTGGTCGTGAAGAGGGCTGCTTGATCAACGTTCTTTGGAAGCTCTTTTGCTGTCTGTGACCTCTGATACTCGTATTACATCGATTCTCATTCTCCGTGAGCAAATATCTCGTGGCCAAGTCTTCGAGAGTGGGCTTCAGGCCCAGGGTCGAGCCCCTGGACCTAGAGCCCCGTTGGCCTGTACCTCTTCAAATAGATGTGGAAGT
Source organism: Coprinellus aureogranulatus (assembly GCA_027627275.1). Classification (NCBI taxonomy): domain Eukaryota; kingdom Fungi; phylum Basidiomycota; class Agaricomycetes; order Agaricales; family Psathyrellaceae; genus Coprinellus; species Coprinellus aureogranulatus. The sequence goes on along the minus strand of JANDKE010000833.1, from coordinate 14,766 downwards.
ATATACTCAATCACGGACAGTACTAGTATGACAGAGTTTCTGATCGCGAGAGGTCCTATACATAAGCAGAATATCTAGATGACGAGTACGAATGAGGTGAAGAATGAAGAAAGAGGATTGACTAGTAACCGAAATGAACATATGGGATCCAAGCGAGGAGGGACTCTTCGGAGTCATCGCCGAGTCGATCCCTCAGCTTCTGAATCGAATCGTGAAGCGCGTAAGCGGAGAGCGATCCGTCAAACCTGCTCCCACTTCCTTCCTCTCTATGGCTCCAAAGATATCTGTAGAAGTCATTCGCGATGTCCGGGGCATGCTTATCCTTGATTGCCCACATCGTTGCGACAACTCAACGATATCCAGCTGCGAGCATGCCTGCGGCGAGGTGCACCGCTTCGTCTGGGAGCATATCGTCGCCCGTGCTAGTTTGACATGCGGATAAGAAAGCGAGATCGGCGTCCTTGAGGTTCCTCTGGAGGATGGTACCCAGCTCGAGCGACCCTGTGTGAAATCGAAATGATACTCTTCAGCGGTTCCGCCGGCATTCTGAGATGCGTGGCAAGCCAAGTGAATGGTACTAAAGTTTTCCATATGTGCGAGGCATTGCTCGACAGTAACATCGCCCCCGTCGAGATGAAGAACCTTGATGCCATGCTCTCCCGCTGATTCGCATATACCTGTCACCTCCTTCGTGGTTCCCGGTATGCGGCACGACGGGACTGCATTCGGCTGGCTAGTCAGAAATATGCCAGCCCCTGACATATCCTCGGCGGATGCTTGGGCATCTCTTACTCGTTGAGTCAAGGCGGTGACAGTTGGGGTGTATGAGGAAATTGCATAATGGAACACGCCCTCCGGCTCTGACGTACCATATGAGCCCGCGGCGTGGAGAGGGAGAAATGAGAGTGGTCCTGTGGGACACCACCATATTCTTGGAATTTCTTTGGAGGACGTCTGGTCCACTCTCTGGACTTTGAGTGAGACACCACGAGAAGGACCAGATGGTTTGAAGATTACTCACGGACAACTCCAGGGCATCCAAAATCGGCTTTACAACTTCGTTCCACAGTCCTCCAAGCACACCGAGCAAGACGTCTCTGTCGGACATCTGCTTCCTGCGATAAGGCCCTCCCGCTCTTGCAGGCCCACAGTCAACTTCGTCCATCATCTCCTCACGGACACGAAATCCTTGTGCACGCAACCGAGCGGTAATGTCCTTGCGATATCGTGCAGCCTTCTCCGCCGAGAACTGTGGAAGGGTAACGTGAAGCGGCTCGTTCATGCCATGTGTGAGCGCAAGGGCATCACAGCGCTCCTTGTGAACGTTGATGACAATAACGTGACCAGATAGAGGAAGGTGGCGAAGGATTGTGGCACAAGGCAGGGGCCGGAGGAATTCCTCGAAGCCCGGCACGTCCCGAACTGTTTCCAGGAGACCGTCCCACCTCCTGGCGAGACGCAGATGTGAGCGGGCTTCATCCTCCAGGGAGATCTTCTGTGCCATAGATGTGCCCCAATGTGGTGCTTGTCTAGTCGATGCAGCGTCCTCAAGCTGCTTCGCGACTTCCCGTATCTGCCGTGCCAGCTCGCCATTGTGCAACTCCAACTCGTCAAAGGGTGTGCGGAGGCTGTTGAGTTGCCCCCACACTAGGCAGCGGCCTTGCTCTAGCCATTCTAGAGCCTTTGCAGGTTGCTTAGCACTAATTCCAAGGGCAGCTGCCTCCAGGGGCAAGTCAGAGAGTGATTGTAGCTGGGAATAGCGACTGTGTATGGTTTGTTCGAGTCCTGCGAGAAGCAAGGTCACCTGCAGAGCGATATCCAGAGCGAGGGTGACATCAGGCGATTGCGGGTCGTGTTTGCTTCGCAACCTGGCCAAGGATAATGCGGAGCCTAGCCTGGATTCCGGGTGTCCAAATTTGCAGGTTGCCGCACGTTTGAAGTGGTCAATACAAGTGGCTATGTCCTCCTCAAAACCAGGCAAGGCTGACCGAGAGTGGAAATGGTGACCGAGGAAGTAAATGTATTGCGGCAGAATTGTATGGCCATTCGGTGAAAGCTGAACCGCTTCTTCAGTGACCGCAATTGCCTCGTCAATATCATGGGAGTCACAGAGGTTGATTTCTGCTTTGCTGAAATTGCTCGAATTCCTCACGTGCAAGAATCGTGCTGAGAGTGACTGACCAAGGGTCCAGAGCCAGTGTGGGAGATTTGTACTGCCCACAGGTGCAAGTTCCACTGCCCTACGCTGTGATAGGATTGCTTCGTCGAGATAGCCAACGCTTCCACTATGTTTGAACTGCGACAATAGAGACCGTCCGAGGTTGGAAAGCCGTATAGGAAGGTTGGGGTGGTTATCGGGCGTGAGTTCCAAAGCCTTCTTCTCCAACAAGATGGCTTCATTGAGATGCTCAATATTTCCGGTGCGCTCAAATTGAACGCTGAGCGAATCTCCAAGGTTGGCAAGCCGTATGGGGAGGTCAGCGTGACCATCGGGCATGAGTTCCAATGCCTTTCGCTCCAACAGAGCCCTATCGCCTTTCGCTCTAAGGATATAGCTTCACAGAGGTTGCCCAGGTCACTGTGGCCGGTGTGCTCGAATCTGCAGTGAAGAGAGTTTCCAAGATAGCATAGCATCGATGGGAGGTTGGTGTCACCCTCAGGTGTTGAACGAACTGCCTCACGCTCTGAAAGAATTGCTTCATCGATGTCTTGAATACCTCCAGTGCGCACAAATCGCGTCCTCAGCGAATTTCCGAGGTTGCAAAGCCTTAATGGCGCGTCGATGTGACCCTCAGGCGTCAGCTCCACTGCCTTCCGGTCCGTAGATATCGCTTCGTTAAGGTCACAAAGATTGCTGGTGCGCTTGAATCGAGCAAAGAGAGACTCTCCGAGGCAGTCCAGAGTAAAAAGGAGGCTTTCACGACCCTCGATTGTGTCATCCGCCGATTCGACCGCGTTCCGAAATGCGGAAATTTCTGCGTCGACATCCCAGGAATAATCGGTATAATCGTATAGAGAGTCGGCTGAGGATTCGGCATCCCGACTACAAGCCTCAATGACGTGACTATGGGGCGGGAGACCCATAGCTCTCCGCAGCCTGGAGATTATCTCGCAAAGACTATCCAAGCTGGCTGCAGTCTTGAATCGTTTCTTGCATTGGACATCGAGCGCTTCCATCTGTGCGACAACTAAAAATTACAGCGTCAGAGCAGCGTCCCCCAGAAGGCCGCGTTGTACAGCAACATCCCACACCTACCTGCAAGTTCCGTAAGAGGCGGTTGAGCGTAGGCGAAGCTTCGTTGAGCTTTGGGCATTCTGATGGGGGATGAATGCTGACCTTTTGATGATGGGCTCTTGCGCGCTCGGCGTACTTGACGCGACGCTGAGAGCATGCGCAGACGCCGGTTCGCGTAGACTGGGGTGGGGTGGGGTCGTTGTCCCATTGTTGTGGGCACTTTCTCACGGTCGGACGATATGGTCTGGTTATGTGAAGAGAACGGAAGACGGCGGGCGTCTATCGCAGCTGATAGCGTGGGCTTATGTTACCTGAGGCCAGTCGGAGGGGTCCGGGTAGACGTTGATTGTGGTGTGTAGCGACAGCGTAATGGGCTCTAAGGACACCATTGGACTGACTCCTTCAGCGAATCCCCCCATGAGTTAACGGCATCCGAACGGAAAGCAGGGATAACCCCTAGAGGGAGATAGGATGTGGGCGTGGAGAGAGGAAAACGCGTTTAAGCGCCCGTTCCGTGCCAACAAAATGGGACTTACGTGATGATTTGATCCCCCTTCACACCGCACTGCGTGATCCTGTTCTTCCCCCACTCTTGCCTTTCAGAAGCCTCCCTCGGTTAAGCATCTCACTTCAGGAGCTCCAATGCACGCCTAAAGTGTGTCCCTGTCCTGTACTAGCCGTGGAGGGGCTGGGCTCGTCTAGATGCATTCGAAAGAGGGTTTCATAGTCGGACGTACACGGTAGTGACACGTGCAACTATATATGGGGGATCTATAGAGAAATCTCATGCAGCCCTACCCACTATCAAGGGCAGCTGTGCCCCTTTCTCGTATTCTCCCGGAATCATGGGCTGCGTCGTCATAAAATTCGCTGTAGTCAAGCCGGCGTCAGACCTCCCCCATCAGATATTGGGTGGTAAAAGGGTTCACCTCTCACAACCTTCGATGTGCTGCTGGCGGCTGAAAATTCAAATCGCTCGACGAGCGCCACAAGAAAGCACTGCAGTTCCAGAATCGCAAATCTCCATCCAATGCACCCCTTTGACCCAGCGCTGAACGTTAACAGGTTCGCATACATGCCCATCGAGATACTCCCTTCACCGCCTAGTCTATAATCGAGCCACCTATATGGGTTGAATGTGTTAGCATCGGGACCCCAGACGGAAGGGATCATGTTATAGCCGGCGAGGGAGAGGTACAGTTTCGCTCCTCTCGGAATGGGTAGTGCGTTGACGGCCTTGCCGTTCTTCAGCTTGAGGGGCTCGAAGAGAGGAAGAACGTCGTCTTCGCTACTTTGACGGAAGATGGTTTGAATTACTGGGCAGAAGCGGAGCGTTTCCTAGAGCGCGAGATTGTGATATAAATAAGATCATCAGATAAGATAAAGACAGAAAGGCGGGGTTGAGCATGGTGGGCAATGGGATTTCAACGAGTGGGCGAGTGGACGATACATACCTTGATTACTGCGTTCAGCAGTGGCAAGGACTGAAAATCCTGAGCTGTCAAGTCCTTTCCACCCTTTTTCTGCCTCGCATCACGGATCTCTTGACGGAGAGCTGACTGGAGCCGAGGAGCCTTGACGAGTTCGTTGAGCGACCAGGTGAGCGTGTTGGCGGAGGTCTCTTGTCCAGCAAGGAGAAGAAACCTGGCCAAATTGACGTGCTCAGCTTCTGTTAAATGACAGCAGGGTCCGAAAAGAAACTCACCGGAGCTCTGATACGATTTCATGATCTACCAGCTTTGTGACTGGGTCGTCGCTCAGTCCAGCACGCAGAATGTGGGACAGGATATCCTTGCGTCCATCACCCCCTATCTTCATCATATCTCTCCGCTCCTCAATCAACCGCAACATGATCTGCCTAGAGGCAGCGTTGGTCTAAACGGGGTGTAAGCAGACATGCGCTTCCTGCGCAAAGAGGAGATTGACATACATTACGGATGTGAGGAAGCTTTCCGCCAATAGGCGCCTCGTTTAAGACCCACTGGATAGCCCGCTTGGGAACATACTGCAGCGCCGACGGAGCGGCGAGCTGGGAGCCTGTGGGTGCACCAAATGTCTCGACTAGGACAGTAGGTAATACTCGAGCGAGTTCCGTAGGCTCATCGTCGAGAGCTCCGAATGTGTAGTCAAGCGCGGCTATCCATTTCAAGTCAGCCACTTTGCTCTCGAAAATAATATGCGACCAGAGGAGCGTACACATACCTTCCCCAAATGCGTCCACAGCCGCCTTGCCTATCCACTCTGCCACATTGATGACTGGTTTTCGCTTCGAGTCCGCTTCGATGAGTTCATCCCACTTATCGCACAGCTTGTTTGCGACACCGTTGAATACAGGGAGTAGTTCGCGCGTCTCTAGAGCTCCGAATGCTGGTTGCATCCCCTATTCCATGTCACATCGTTAGTTGTACGCCTGTTCCTTTCGATGAAAGTCGAGGCGGTATGCGAGGGACAGACGACGAAGTCACGGACCTTCCTATGGCGTCTGTGCCTGTCCCCATCGGAGGAACCCATGCAGTCCCCAGCAAGGAAGTCGGCCAAGACATTCCACTCGGGTGCGCGGACGAACTTGTCAGCATGCTCGGACTGCAGGATATGGTGCAGTGCAGCTGGGTCAGCAATCAAGAGCGCGTTCTTCTGCCAGTTTCATGGGCAATCAGAACAATCAAACTTTGTGGAAAGTGACAGAGGGAAACGCACCGAGAAGAGTTGCGCCCGTAATCTGACAACAGTTCCGTACATAGCAGCCCAGCGAGCACCCAGCATCCCCGTCGTATCCGTGAATAGGGTTATGATATCTCCTATGAGCTGGTCTGAGCGAGCATGATACGGAATAGACGGTGACGACGTACCCGCTAACCAGCTCATCTCATGAGTGGCCTCCGGTCCCCTCACATCTCGGAGGCTGATTTCCGTGAGTCGTTGATACACCCGACATCCCAGTACGATCGCAGTGAGCGTGCTGCCACATAAGCAAGCCCGGCTATTGAAACTGGTAGGGAGATACTCAAAGCAGTTGCTGAAGGTGAACGAGTTCATATGTAAATCGGGTGTTGGAGCGTCCAAGGTCGCTCTCGGTGATCCTGCACTTCTTGGGTGGTTGGACCACTGTTGAGTCTCGAAGGTGGAGTCTCCGAGAGAGCTGTCGCCGCCTTGATAAGCCAGATGTGACTAGACACACAGACTCGGACCTTGCGTACATGCATCCGACATACCCCACTCTCCGACAGGCAACCAAATTGGACGGCCGCACAGCGTACGCTGGAGAAACGCTTCAGACATCGCTGTCTTCTGTTGACTTGATGAGATCGGGACGAGAGTACTCACCGTGGTTTCATCAACTAAAATTTTTTATATGGCGGAAACCTTACTTCCTGTACCCTTTCTCCTGGAAGCGAGAGTGCCGAAGCTCGAGGCTAGTCGAAGAGCTACTAGTGAGATGTAGTCTGCGGCAAGGGAGGACAGCAGGACATATGATCGACTCTTCCTGCGCACCATCCCATTAACCTACGACCTCTCAGCTGGATTGATAGATCAGCACCCGGGCCAGGTAGGATGGGGGTTCGGAGAGAAGGAAAACGTGTGTGAAATAAGCGCCCGTTCGGTGCCAGCGCACTGTGACTGGGTGCTTTACGTGGTGATTTGATCCCCCTTCACGCCGACTGTTTGATCACGTTCCTCCTTCATTCTTGCCACCTGGAGAGCGTTCTCTGGGGAATGGACCTCACTACTAGGACTCGAATGCGGCCTACATCTATCGCACCTTCAAGGACTCTCCTAAGGGGCCGTTCAACAGAGTCTCGCTAAACGGGCGGGTTGTTCGGAAGTGACAAGCGAGCAGACCATGGTGTCCGCTGCGAAGGATGTTGGTCTGGGTTTGCACCTGACCGGGAAGCGAACATGTTCGGGCAGGAGAATCATAATTACAGGGCAGAGATGTGCGTACCCTCTCCCTTCCTCTCCGCTTGGCTCCCAGATTCAATCACCTCGGGTTATAGCTCTCCGGATCCCCTCTCGCAGTGCCTACGGTGCGTACCCATCCGACTCCTCTTGCCCCTGCACGCCGAGGTCCAGGGCAGAAATCGCGATAATTGAGCACGGGCCTCTCAACCTGGGCGCTACGCGTTTTCGAATTAGGTATCCCCCTTCTTCCTTCAGTTTCTCAAGATTTACTCACCCTCTCTGTCCAGATTTCCGGCGCACTCGATCTCTCCCCAATCCCACTCCCCTAGGATACACCCGGGCCTGAGTCTAGTACGAGGCCGGTTCATGGAACTTTATGCACACCGCTCGACGGTTGACCACTCCTCGTTTTCGGGTTCAAGGTCGAGACGCCCAGCACGCTCCCATTCTTTAACGTTGTCTCCGATAGGCTCCAGGTTTGGATTGGGGCTGATTCTGAACGATGTCCGGAGACCACTTCTGCAATCATCCACGAAGCGAATGCAGTTACACTGCCCGTACAGCGCGCAGTGGGAAGGTGGTAGGAAGGCGATGACGAACTGGGAAACGACTGTGATCTCCAACAATAACGAGGCGAGTCTACGCACATCCTCTCGTTGGAAGGCAAGGTGAAGCAAAATTCTCGCTGATATACTTGTTCAGAGGTGCCGCTCAGATCCTGCCTGTCGTACTTCGATGCTCCGCCAGAGCGTCATCTAGACTCTGCGTTGAGCGCCGAAGAGCACTGCACGAACAGCCTGGAGAGACTCGAGTTGACTGCCGTGTCCCGGCCCAGATGCAAAGGTGATACGCCCAGGTTAGTCTTATCCTCACCGGAACTTGACTCATTCGACAGTCTGACCGAGCAAGTTCAATCACAGATGTATTATTACTCAGTCTCTGATAATCGGAAGACTGCGACCTGGAGATAACCTCTATCGCATGCCTGAGCCTGGACTAGTGGACCACCAAGCATACCCCCTCGCACCGTGCCAGTCAGTTTGCGCCTGGCTGAGTGTAAGGATGTTTGAATCATGTTTCCGTCACGCTACTGTACGAGGCGCGATTGTCCGGACCCCATGGGTTATGGTGCGCAACAGGTCGGATAACCTCAACCGAGACTCGCGTCGTAACAAAGTGAACCTCTCTGTCAGCCGAAACACTTCTAACCCCTTGGTACGACACTCTGATGTGAAAAGCACCTTTAATTATGCAGAAAAGGGTTATACATAGTGCGCCCTTACTCACCTCGCAACTTTGTCCTACCGGACATTGGAAAGCACATGGCCGTGGCCCGGGGGAAAGGGGATGGGTACCTGGGCCTGATTTACGCCATTTCTGCCCAAACTTCCAGACCGGTGACCAGCTCGGCAACCCGCAAAAAGGTTGCGTGGAGGGATGAATGCCGTTCCAGTTCATTCGGCAGGTATTTTGGGACTCTCATGTCGTCAGGGTTCAAACGTTCATGCAGAGCAAAGTCTCAAACCCATTTGGGACTGCTTGCCCAGAGGTGAAGGTATAAAAGCTGAGCAGTATTGTCGAATTTCTACAGGAACTCACCCTTCAGATCCTATCAAGTACTCTCATTCTTGCGATGCTCTTCAAGCCTGCTTTCATCGCTGCTGCTTTGGCAGCCCTCGTCAGTGGTTCCGCTGTCAATCTCGAGGCTCGTCAGAGCGAGTTGGCGACCTGCACTATCAGGACCACGCCTTCTAGCACTCCGAACCCTACCAGTGGACTCTTGGAAGAATTCACCACCAGTAAGTTCAGGTCCTTTAAATTCATGGTCGCTCGGATGAATCTGATCATCGTCGAATAGTCTTCATCCGCGAGTACGCCGCTGATCTACCCCCCGGCACTGGCATCTTAGTTCGTTATTCAAACTTATCAAATGAACCACGGAATAAATCTCATTCATTCTTCCTACCCTTTCCATAGACCGGCTCAACCTCGTTCACTGGCCCTAGCGGCGGTGCCTATACCGTCACCAGGACCACTGGAGCCGTCGGGTTCACTGCTGAGCAAACTCGCAACATCTTGCGCGCCTGGGCCGGCCAAACCTTCTCTGGAGGAGGACAAGTCGGTGTTGGCAGCTGGCACATCGACAGCGTCACCTGCTAAGTGACGCATAATCCCACACAACCAATTCGGCCTTCGACGAGTCAAGCGTTGCGATGGTCGATGTAAAGGACTTTGTATTCTAGTCGCATTCGGGTGTCCTGTGTACCTTTGGGATGTCTTCAAGACTAGTGTACACTCAATCAAATGTAGAATGTGATCGTCAACGAGGAGATAGCATACAATGCAGGGCTCATAAGGCGAAGTGGTTCCATGCACGTCTCAAATTTCAAGGATCCCTCCCTTTACGCAAGTCCGCGCACATTGTTGATATTGAGAGGTTCTACGGAAGGCCAGGTGGAAATTCTCCTTTGCTCAACGGAAAGACTTTCTTGATCCATGATTCCATGACCCTCACTTCCCCTTGTGCGTCTAAACCGATCATAAACCTATTCGTATACATAGTGAGATGTTACGTGTATATTTAAATCTAGTTACTGTAATCCTTCAGTTCCTCCGCAAAAGCCCTGCGATAACCTCCTCGACGTATCCTCGTGTGTATTCCAAGTAGACATCTTGCACTGACTGGTGACATGCTCCACAGCCTACGCGACCATCTCCAAACAACGGGTGTGCACAGTATCCGCACAGGACAGCCTTTACATCGAAGTAGAACACAAGGCTCGCTCCTCGTGTGCACGCCCGCACATGATATCCTCTTGTATCGAGCAACACAGAGTGCTCCCCCTGCTCACCGCTTACCGAATGTACTTTGAGACACTCGGGTTTGGCGCAAGTGACATCCGAGACGACAAGACGTTCTAGACACGGTCCACAGAGCAGTCCTTTCAGTGGAAATCGAGCTCGAGCCAATCGTTCCAACGGATCCCATGTGACCAAGCCAGAGACAGTGCACTTCGATTGCAGGTCGATGATCTTGCACGCCATGGCTGGTCCGAGACAATCGAGAAGGGATGCCATTGGAGGCCGGTTGATCCCGAGTAAAATATCCGCAATGCCGCCAACGAACCAAGGTCGCACTCTAACCTCCTGGCCGAGACGGATTTTTTCGAGAGGACTCTCTTCTGATCTTGGAAGTCTGAGATATGTTAGGGCATATTTACCCTGCAGCAGGAAGAACAACCCACCTGCCATAGCAAGCCCTACGAGCATAGTAGCGCACGCTAACGGGATAGTCAGAGAGCTATCATGAAGTCCTAACACAGTAGACGACTCACAAATGACCACCCATCCCCACACCATTACTACGGGGCCTCCAGTATTCTATGGGGAGTCAGTGAATACGCGTAGTGCATGGATAGGGGTTGAATGGACTCACCAGCCCATAGAGGAATAGGGACGGTATACCGGTGATAACAGAAATAATAGAGAAAGAAACCTATCGCCAGGCAGAGGTAAGCATTCAATGAGCACAACGCCGGCGAGGCGTCTACGGGGAACACCTACACCAAAGTTCTGCGTCCCATGAGAGAAGGGCAAGTCGACAATTAATTCGCCGAAGCCATTTAAGCGCCTGCGATGAACGGACCTGCATCAAACTCAAATCTCTCCTACGCACCGAGGAACACCGTTCGAAACGATAGGTTAGTCTTCATCCAAGCAGAAAGGGTCACTGCTAGTGACTGAACTTGAGCTCCTGCTTATACCCCATCCTCGCCAACTCTGCCTCATCTCCCTCCAGCTTCGTGAGGTCGACGCGACTCATTCCATCTTCCTCCGTCTTAGACGATTCGTGGGCGTCTGCTGACATATAGAACCTCTAGGTGGAAGGAGGGAAAAGAAGAAGGGAGAAGGGAAGGAAGAGCGAGTCGAAGATACGATACTAGAGAATAAGAAGGACGCTTGTACGTCAACGGATCCTGTGTGGGAGAGAAGTGGTCTGAGAAGGCAAGGTCTCGTGCGAAGGACCAGATACAGGAGTGCATAGATAAGAGAGCTGCTATGTAAAGTCCCACCTGGTGTAGGCGGAGCAGGCTAATGAGCGATGATTAGATTGGCTAACTCCTTTCAATTTGGATATCGGAGGACTCGATATATGCGCCGTTTTGAATCCGATAGAGATAACACAAATAATGAACGCCGGGACAACCGAAAGAAGGAGAAACTCAGAAGGTGAACACTGTAACCTTGTTTATCACTGCTCCAAATGCGTCCTCCACCTACCATCAGCATTAGCTTGGAACTCGTCACTTGCAAGACAGACTCACAGAAAGCGCAACGATCCGGTCGTTATCAATCATAAGTCCGTGATAATCTTCCTCCAGCGTCTTCTTCGATTCGTTGTAGGGAAGCCTCGACACAACCATATCTTCAAATACGGATTCACGGGGAAGGATAGTTGGTGGGACACTCTCAGAATGTGCCATGACATTGAAGTCCTGAATTTCGACGTCCCTGCCTTCAAGGGGCATCACTAGCCGCTGTCCATGAATATACCTAATACAGGTCAGTCCTCAGTAGTGTCATCGACGATGGGATGAGTACCTCAACCAGTGGTAGACAGTGTCCGCCCCTTGGAACCGGGTATGGAACGGGCCCCAATCGTCCCAAGCCGCGATGACGGGAGACTCGGCACCCCGCTTCAGGTACAATTCATGATAGTCAAGGAAGAGGGACGCCGGTGCGAGCATGCGAAAGTCGTAATGGGTAAAGTTGGTTGCGTCCAGGTAGGTCAATGTAAACGAGTGCAACTGCTTTCTCAACAGCGTCGGTGCCGTCCGCGTCGACCTTTTGGCTCTGTACTGCTCCGTGTGGCACCCAAATGAATGGAGAACGATGTTTTCTTGGAGGTTTGGCAGATTCAAGGATGCGACGTGGGTAAAGCCAGGTCTTGAGCCGGATGTGTCGATGGAAAACAGGACGATCTCCCCTGCGCCGTCGGCGGTCGTGGTCACATAGAAGAGACTTGGGGATACGAAGGTGAAGGAATGCGTGCCAGCGGGAAGGCTGCTGCCGTTCGAATCCGAATCCTACGAAAGAGTAAGTATGGTTCGGACAGAATCAAAGAACCGACGCACCCCGATTGGTTTCCCGCTTCTCCAGTTCCAGACCAGCAGCCGCACAGTAGTCCCGCTGCACACGAATATCGCCAGCGCATCCCCTGCAATCTGGGTTACTGCTCGGTGAATAGAGTTGCCCCAGACTGCATCGGCGGTCACGGTAAAGTAGAAAATGCACTTGGTCGCCTCCGGGTGGTCTTCCAACCTCGAGATCGAGAGCAAGCGCAACGACGCGGTCCTCTTGGCGGAATCAAAGACGTTCATCCTGCGAACGTTGAGTATGGAGGGCACCACTTCCTCGACAACTCACCCTGATTCCAACTTGAGGAACACGATTAGATCTTGCGTCGCATCCAGTGTAAAATCTCCTGGTTGAAAGCCGATGTGGTCGTCAATGAGCACTTTGAAGCTTGGATTTCGGGTCGTAGGCAACTCCAGAATAATAATCTGGCCGTCCGAGTCCGTCTTCACGAACAAACCGTCCACCATTTCGTATGCATTGCAGGGGCCGGTTAGGGGATGCTCGTACTTGCCCGTCCATGCGAGCTCATGCCAGTTCTTCCGCTGCTGCCGTAGTCGCTCGATTACATCTGAACAAAGCCCGTTATCGGTCGTATAGCTGAGTTCACTCCTTGTTAGCTCGACCGAGAGCTGCAAGCTCGGCTCATTGTCGATGGCGTCGCGGAGACTGCTGCAAACCTGGGATATTCAGACGACGATATGTTTATCGCTATGTTACTCACCCTTCGGCATCGTAGCAGCGATTGAACGTCCACCCAAGTCAGCAATTCTACCACGACCTCTGTTGGGAGCGTCAAGAGCATGCGATGAGATGATAGTTCAGAACAAGCTCCGCCGCAATACAGTGACAATGGTACTGGTAGGGCTACTTGTAAGTTGTAGTCGGGTTAGGGTTGCTGCAACAGCCCTAACCCCAAGTCCGCCATCTGGGCCAGTGCGTCAAGCCCGGAAGTCGACTTTGAATCTCAACCCGAACTTCCACTAGTCGACGCATGGAAACACGATGAAGGCGCGTTTTCTGACCCTCTTGTGGGTTACTCTTATCCACTTGGCAGGAATATACCTGTTTACGAGGGGATTCCTGCTAATGAGACTATCTCTCCCAAACATATCCTCGGATTCTACCCAAGTTTCTAGCCTTTCGACTCACAAAAGGGCGGTGGTTCTCATCATAGATTCTCTGAGATTCGATTTTGTATTACCAGACGTACCTGAATCTCCTTCACCATACCACCACAACATCTTGACGCTACCAGCCAAGTTGACGAAGCGGCAGCCCCAACACTCGTTTATATTCAATTCCTATGCCGATCCACCGACGACGACTTTACAAAGAATCAAAGGAATAACGACGGGGTCGCTTCCTACGTTCATTGACATTGGCAACAATTTGGGGGCATCGTCGATTTCGGAGGATTCTATCATCGTTCAGTTGGGGAGGGCAGGAAGGAAGGTGCGTAGGCGCCTCAGATTCGGGAACTGAGTACTCATTGACGTAGTCTGCATTCATGGGGGACGACACCTGGATGTCCGTATTTCCAGACAGCTTCGAGCGCAATATGATCTTCCCATTCGACTCTTTCAACGTGGAAGACCTGCACACCGTTGACGAAGGCGTTATCGCACACCTATTCCCGCTTCTCGAGGACCGGTCCAAGCCTTTCGACTTTCTTGTCGGCCACTTCCTCGGAGTTGACCACGTCGGTCACCGCGTCGGACCTGACCACCCAAGTATGAAGGCGAAGCTGCAGCAGATGAACGACGTGTTGGAACGGGTAGTGAGGTTGTTGGACGAAGAAACACTGCTCGTTGTGCTCGGAGATCACGGAATGGACCGGTCAGGAGACCACGGTGGAGATGGAACCCTGGAAACCTCAGCAGCGATGTGGGTTTACAGCAAAGGACCTGCGCTTGCTTCAAAACCCATCCCTTCAGGATTGCTGCAATACAGGACCTTCCCCGGTACTTCCAAGCCCCATCGGGGTATTCAGCAAATCGACATCCTCCCCACCCTCTCTCTCCTGTTGGGGCTTCCCATACCATTCAACAATCTCGGGACCATCATACCAGAGTTTTTCTCGCGAAAGGGACAATTGGAGAAGGCGCTTCAGCTTAATGCCGACCAGATACATCGATATCTCCAGACGTATCGTTCGTCCCCATCCGGCGGAGAGCTCGACGAAGCTTGGAGCTCAATTGAGGAAGTCTGGAATGCAGCCAATAAAGCGACTTCGGATGCCAAATTGGTCGCGCTCAATAACTTTACCCGACATTCCCTCTCCGCCTGCAGGGCAATGTGGGCTCAGTTCAATCCTGTGTTGATGGCCATGGGCTCGTCGTTTCTGGGGATGGGACTCTGCGCCTCCTGGGCTTTGTTCAAGGGGATCTCCTCCGCAAAATCCGACTGGCCCCACCTGGCTTCGTAACCACCTTCCTCCCTGCCTCTACGCAGCCGCAGCTGGTAGTTCAGCGGGTACCCTCGTGTCATCTGGG
>JANDKE010000832.1:0-19591 GCA_027627275.1 Coprinellus aureogranulatus | reverse complement strand
TATGTCGCATATCATAATGTATGCCTTCCGAGGACCCCGATTTGCTGATTCAGCCTCGTTTCACCCATAGGCTCCCGCTCTGCAGAACTCAGACACCTCGAAAGCGTCCGCACCCTGTTCTGCATGCGCTCTCTACGTGATCGTCGCCCCAGCGGACTATAGAGCATCCGCAGACTGCCCACTACCAAGGTAGCTAGCATTGGTTATGTCCATCCCGGGTCCAGGCTAACGAATGATCGTGATAGCCTCAGTCAACCCTCCACGAAATTGCTGATCGCCCTTAGTTCAGACCTAACTTTCCAGTGCGCGAATCCCAACCATCCAGCAGCTCGGATACTCCAGCCCGACGAGTTCCACGCCTCGAGCCTGCAGCGTCAACCGATACCCCAAGATCACCCTCCACATGTATCAACTTGGTCGTCACGACCCTTGCTCACCCGATAATGAACCCCGCCCATGATCTAGACCCGTACCCAGGTTTGTGAACGCCGTCTGTCTATGGTGAATGAAGGACAATGACCACTCGACCCTAGACAGACGGGTCCAGACAGGGGAAACCGCAACGATGAATAGTGACTTGAAAGTGTCACTGCGACAGCAGTTCGATCGTTCCCGTGTCCGAATATCTTGCCCCCACCTTTCCCATACCGCTGGGAACCTGCGTGGATACGAGTGTCACCTCCAACCCGGCGTTTTACGTGAGAAATCATCTTCATGGTCTTCTACGATGCCTATGCTGACGCCTTCCTCAATACACAGCCTTTGTCCAGTTCCAACAGACGAGGAACATGCGGGATCGCCTCAACGAAGAGTAGCGGAAGACCGAACGAAGGTCACGAAGAGGCTACCTCACCCGCAATCATGCCTACGCGCACCCGACGCCAAAGAGAATCATTCAGCTGAAAGGCATAAACGCTCGGCCGATCCCGGATACCCAGTCGGGGAAAGAGGTGTGTAGCTTGTGTCGTCCACTGTTGTTCTCCTAGAAGGATGAGCACGGTGTGTATCGGTGAATGACCTACCAGTGACGATCCTGTTCACAGGGACGGACGACTTGAGGAATCGTGCCCCGGAACGTGAGGCCCGCGATGGTGATACTCACCAAACAAAGCAGTCGTTGAGGATGTCAGTGAGGTGGTAAATCTTCCTGCCTTCGCCATAGCGTATTCGACTCGTATTCGACGGTCCGCATCGACCGTACTTCACGCGGGTATGATACCTTCACGTCGTCTTATTATGATGTGTTACCCAGGGACGTTGACGGACACTCATGCTGTGATCATTGACCTCCGCAATAAGGATACTTCCTAGTTACATGCTACCTTGTATTATGAGTTAGAATGATCAATGCCACCTCCCCCAGTCGATGCGAAAGGAATAGATTTGTTATGCAGTGACTGTCGCATCTTCCTACTGGGGTGGTCGGAGTTCCAACACAGGTTGTGTTCGGATTTGGTTCACCGCCTCGTGGTTCTTCCGCACTCTGTTGCTGCTCTGAACTGGACCTGAGGCAATTCATCTTGGACCTCTTACGCTATGCCGGCTTCGTCTAGATCGTCGCGGTCAAAGAGAGAAACTTGTGCGACGGCTTCTGCAAATGCGGCGAGCTCCTCGATCGCAGGTAAATCGTATATGAACCGGGCTCGTGGTATCACTGGCTGATTCTCTCGGATATCCAGCTCCAGGCCATGAAAATGGTGCTCGTCTCTTTATAGATTACATTGCGGTTCCCCCGAATCCGTGGAAGAGTGCGAGGACGCAGTCCACCGCTGCTGTTAAAGCCAGTAGAACTGGCAAAGCTACGACCATCACCCTCGAACCTCTGCCTCCGGACCCTACACCCAATACGGGTTCAAAGCGTAAACGAGACTCGCTGGGATCTGAGGAAGACCCTTTGCGAAAGCGGAAAGGTTGGCTCATTGCATCAGGCATAGCTATAAGAATTAACGCCATCCCTTTACCTTAGACTATAATGCGACTGAAGGCATAGCGTCCACCCCAGACGTTCGCCATAGTGAAGATGAAGCGAGTCCGGACGACGAGTGGGATGCCGTTCCGGAGAGTGACACTACCGGCGACGAGGACGACGCCTTTCCTTCCGAAGTCTCTAGCGACGAAGAAACTGATGACGGAGAAGCGACCGACGAAGACGACGATGATTGGGAAGAGCGCGACGCACGCCAAGAAGGAGGCATTGCCGAGAAATGTGTGTCTTTTCTCTCCTGCATGCCGACGAGGTATTAACAATTGGCCAGCACCTCCACTCAGTACGGAAGAATTGGAGCGGCTTCTCTTTGGGGCCAAGCAACCTGAAACTGATCTGCCGCCGTTCATTCAGGAAATGTCGGCGCTATCATACAATTCCACTGGCAAGGTTTTCAACTTCAAAGGCAAGACATGTACCCACGACCTCGTTGACGATGCCTCGGACTCGCCGTACTGCGCTTTAATGGATGCCTTTCGATTGGAGCTGTTCGGTGATCGGCCAAGATTTTGTATCGACAGAAATAGGAAGATAATGCTCATGACCGGGGGACTTCATAAGATGTTCAAGCACGCTGTGAAGATAACGAAGTCGACAATCCTGAAGGCTGATGTGATGCTTGAACACATTCGTCGCGCCTACCAGCTAAGCGACGAAACACCAGAGCAAGTACGCGAACGCTTCCGTGCGATAACTCTGAAGGCACCCCTGGACTCCTTATCACCACCTGCCATTCACACCCAGTGCCCAGAATGTGAAAACTGGGTAATAAACGTTCACGTGCATCACAGCAAGAAACACCGGGAAGTAAAGCGCAAAAACTCACCAGACCGTGCTTGGTTCATCCTCCCACTAGGGAAGGGTAGCGGATGTTCGAAGAAGAGCTATTTCCACAGCGTCATGCTCAAGGTCTCTAGTACAAAGTTGCAGTCCCAGGATGTCTTGGATACCCCTGCTGTGGACCACACCGAAGATGAGGATAATCCCCCTAGGACTCGGACTATACCATCCTACGTCACATACCTAGCATGGCCACTTTATCTGAATGCTGTCATCAAGGAGGTCCCAATTTTTCTCTCCGCTCAAGCTTTAGCGGAAAGCCACTCAAAGCGTTGGTGTGCCCCACTTCGAGCCGGTTCCAACAGCCGGTCTGCATACAAGACGATAGCGGCAGTGGAGTCATCTCTTCCCCACCTGCAGGAGGCTGTAGTGAAGTACCTCGCTTTGGCAGACTGCAGACTTCTGTCGTCACACGACAGTGTCCGTAAACTTGTGACGCAAGGGTGAGCAACAGGTCACATTTCTCAAACAGAAGGGTGCTTACATGACGGTGAGCTAGTCAGAAAGGCTTATTCAGGTCGATCGGCGTGCAAACGAGACTCAACTATGCCCGATTCTGTATGCGGGCGATTCGATTGGCTCTCCGATGGGTAGCCGGTGTTAATGAAAATCATCCGGTTATACAGCAGCTGCTGAACGGAAAATGGTTGCCGAACTGGAAAGGGAACCAGAAAGAGAAGTCGGAAGGATTTTTGGAACACATCGTTGAGACTTTCGGAAAGAAAAGGAAGAAGGACGAATGGCCTGCCGTGCTGGATACTTTTCAAGACAAAAGCCTTGGCTTTATCCATCAGTTCTTTATCTCAGCATTCACCGAGCGATTCGACACCGGAAAACCAGTGAATTCAATACTCGAGCAAATTGTCCTATTTTATTCGTTTAGCGAGTATGCTGGCTGGCGCCCCGGTCATCTCACTATTGGGGGCTCGTTAATTCAGCTACAGTACCTCTCTCGCTCTGTTCTGGTCCATTGCGCCTATCTAGGTGGCTATGAAAGTCTTTGGAATGCCTCTCTTACGGGGTGCGATGCTGAAAGCGGATCGGAAAACGATGGAGATAACGACAGCGCCCGCGATGGAGAAGGAGACATAGACGATGATGGACCAGACTGGGGGATTGTCAAACCAAAGGCCAAGGCCACTCCTGCCGATGGAACGAACGGCCTTTCAAGGTATAATGGTCTGGATTTGCGGTCTACGGTTGCTGAATTATTTGTTTTAGACGTTTCACCGACTTGCAAGAGCCCTTCGAAAGTGAAGGCTCAGAATACCAATGGGGACGGTTTGCGGGGACATGGACCGTGATGCGAGGGTCAAGCAGGCGTGACCCTAGCTCAACCGTCATGCAATGGGATGTCAAGGAAGGAGTCAAGTTCAGTTTCAAGGCGAGATACTGCAAGATAACGCTCGATTTGGATGACTACCTGACAGGCGTCGAGAAACTTCCGGGAGTGGTGTGGACATCCTTCGTTGCACTATTTCCGTCAAAGTACCCACCCGAGGCCCTGGCCGAACTGTCAAACTTGACGGTCGCTTCCTTCGACGACAATATCACCTCAACTGATTCACTATTTACCCGACCCAGGAATATCGCACTCCTCAAACGGTACATCACACTTCTAGAGGAAAGCTCGGCTGCCGATAGTGGATGGTCTGCTTCATACCCATCTCTACTGGGTGACTTCCATACTGTGCTCTCTCAAGGAATCATGATTCCGAACGGCATTGGCATGAGGTCTTTTCAACTGGCAGGGCTTAAGTTCTCCGCTGTTGGTCCTCTCCCACGATCGGTATATGTGGAGAGTGGGATGTGCTATGTTGGCAAGCCAGAAGCGAAACAACGCTTCAACACCAAGAAGTACTATGATGCGTACTGGCAGCTGGACGGTCGAATTGGCCTTGCCTTGCTCCTCTATGGCGGGCTATTTCGCTGTATCGAAGCCAAACGATTCGCCCAGACACCAGCCCAGTTCGCACCGATATCGCCGTTCATCTTTGTCAAGCTCTCTACCGACAAGGAAGACGCTCACGTCTTCACACGTTGGACAGGGTCAGATGTTAACAGGTCCATGATGGGAATAACATCTCCTCTGAAAGCAGAAGCAAGAGTTCAGCGGCATTTCAGTCAAGGACTCATTCAGCGATACCTATCGGACGAAGCGGCGCTCTTAATGCTAGAATTTCAGCGAGATATCAATGCGAAATGGGATGACCCCAGAAATGTGGAGAGGAGAAGGGTTCAGCAACTATCCCTCAGCAGGGCGGTGCATGGGCTTCTGGGTCTCAGGGACACTCCCGTCTCCACACCTGCGAAGGAGGTATATCGAGACGAAGGGCTTGAGCTTGCTCGCCACTTAGTCCGTTGCCATTACCACCTCCATGGAGACGATGTTCAAGGCATTCGGTCCAAGGTGGCGACATTGCGCAGTACAAAGCCATTCCTTTACGGCTCCGAGGATTCCGTTGAGGCTACAGACAAGTTTGGGGATAGTGTTCTCATCGCTGTCACCTCGTCCCTCATTTATGGCCCAAAGCAACCTGCGGCTCTTGGAGGGATCCCAATTAATGGATTCGCGGCGGAGACTGTGGCACAGTCGGTAGCCATTGTGAGTCATTGAATTGTATGCTGAGATCCCCGTTCTAACAAACACGCAGATCTGGGCGGCAATCCAGGAATGGTCCCAGGGTATTCAGAAGTGCGGCAAGTTCACAGAAGCAAGTTTTGACTCTGCCTGCAAAGTGTTCTCCACAAAAATCACAGAACTCCGGATGCAAAGGCGAAAAGCCTATTTACGATTCTGTAATGCGGTTCAAGCATACGCGAGTCGGCCGGGTGTATCGCTAGAGGAGACTCCGGACCCTTACATAGTCCCGCAGACGGCGTTGATGCCTTTCAGTACCCTGATTGAGAGTGAGGTCCGCGTTCCTGTACCTCGGCTCCAGAGGAAGACACCCAACTAGTCATACATACCTGCAACCTAAAGTACTATGTACATCTTCTTGTCGTTACTGGGTTGGCCACTTTCGTTAGCAATGCGACTGACTTTGTGTATTAACGCCGAGAGTCCACCACGATGAAGCTCCACGCTCGCATGCCCGCCATCGTTTGCCTCTAACGAGGCCATTCATCTCATACCAACTTCAAATTACTCTCGACATTCCCCAAAATTCCGACATCCTGTGTTCCACCCAGATAGGATATTTCCGAAACGGAAACTTGCCTATCGCCGTCGCTCTCCATACGGAGCCTGTTCGAACGTCATGGACTCTGGATGTTTATGATCTACAGCCTTGATGAAATCGTTCAATGCAACACATCCTCGATGGCTTCGAGGGTATCTGTCACCGTTATCAGGTCCTCAAGGAGAGGACGGTTGAAGCTCTCCTGTTCAACGCGCCAACTCACGATGCACGCTCATCATGAATACGCCTTCCATCTCATGCTGAGAGTGTCTCTGTCTCAACGGTAGTGGAACGACTATCGCAACCCGATAGTCAGGTTTCCATGCTGTGCTGGAGTTCATTTAAATTGTTTGCTCATTTATTCAAAGAGCCACAATCCAATAGGCTTTCAGAACGCCTTCCGAGTGGACCGAGTCCCTTCAAACATGCGATAAAGTCCAGCTTCGACGCCAGGACCCTCGGTAGGCATCATGCCATAATTCGTACCGTACATGTCTCGGATGTACTGTGCGGGGCTGCTTTTTGTTTCAATTGCAAACAAACGTCAGCGAGACAAATGCATATCTCACGAATTCTATCGGTGTCTCGGCGGTATCACTAGGGCTCATCCGTGTTGCGTAGCTCATTCATACAATACCATTCTGACGACAGGAAGGACGACGCAAACAGATATAGTGTGGAGCGATACTTGCCAAAGCGAGGCACTATACCATTTAGGCATCCATGTTGCTGAATAGGCGTCCGCATTGCCGAAGAGGCATCTGCATCGCTGAACAGCCGTTCTTATTGCTGAATGACTCACAGCGAGAAATTCTGATTCTACTACTGAGTTACAATCCTATCGCCGCATTGCCGAATCTTAGAATCGCAACCTCCTGGTCCCCTTCACGGTACTTATCAACCCTTCCTAGATAACGTACCCGCAGATTAGGGCTTTTTGCGCTCCCCATGTGTCTCCTTGGACATGAAAGGACACAGTACAAGGTTGCGACCCCGACAAAAGATTAAGCTTGAGAGACCCCACCAAGAGTACGGTTCGAAGATATACATACAGACGAGATTACCAGTGTTACTGTGTTTTTCAGGGGGTAGTAGGCGTTATATGTACTGTACTTCGGTTCGGTACGACCATCAAGCTGAGCACCTACGAAGCTACACCTCGATAGGCATGTTCGTTAGTAGATTGCGAGCTCTCTTTAATGGGTTCTCAATTTGCTGGGGGTACAAGCCCAATTGCGATGGATGCTTTAGGTATGGGCTTTGATCGAGAAGCGGCGTTCCCGAGCCAAGCTTGCTCTTGTTTGGCAAAGGCTTTGGTTTCGAAGCATGCTGATGGGCACGTTGAGCGGGGCTCTCTCGTCCCCCATCTAATCAGAATCAACCCCATCCCCTCCCGTAGGCAGAGACGTCCACGCCTCTACGACCATCTTCCACCCGCTTCTTCCTCTGGGCCATCCGCCGAAGCTCCTTTGACGCGCAAGTGAGGAACGCAATTGACGTGCTTCACAGTTCGCCCATGCGCTAGTGAACAGCGCTTATCATGAATCGGCTACGCTGCGAAGACTGGGAGGAGATGCTGTGGGCTCATAGGAGTTATGTGGGTCGGAGCGCTCGTCTGTGGCTTCAGTCTGTGTCTGGAAACGTAAGTCTCCCTTCCCTTTGTTCGTCATTCCATCCCTTCCGCACTCCCTCTCTTATCCTGATTCATCGTCGCCTTTCTGGATGCAAAGTGAGCGTTTTTCTGACCGGCGCTGTCTCTTCTTTATCCACCCTTCAACCAATCTTCATGCTGTCACTTCCTTCGGTCCTCCTGTATTCACCCATCAACCCTAGGGAAACCTCCAGACGCAAATCCCTCGGCCTTCGCCTCTCCGGTACCCGCTACTTCATGCGATCAGGACGCGGAAACGCCCCCACAATGGGCCGACAAGTAGCATCGCGACCCGCACACCAGATCTGCGCCGACGGAGGTGTTCTACCAGGCCAAACATCTCTCTACAGGCCATCCGCGTGGAACGGCGGCCCTAGATGATGTTTCTCTGTTTCAGTAAGTCCTGCATCTCTTTGTTCTCTGTTCTTCGAGGGTCTATTCCCTCTTTTCCGCCTTCGTCGTTGTCAGACGACCATCAGCTCTGCTTTATTATCTTCTCTCCGTTCTCTCTTAACAAACGCTGACCCATTTGCTCATGCAGGAAGAACGATGCCTCGTTTAGGAAGGTCGTAGGTGCCCGCACTCTCGGGGTGTCAGTGGCATTGCTGAGCCAATTAGTCGATGGGAGAGGGGTCTACGTTCCGGGAGGGCGCAGATATGCACGGGATCCTGAGAGCCGACGTGAGTATCCAATTCTTTTATATCGTCGGCCCCACAGGTTGGAATATCTGCATTCGGTCTGCGACCGTCCATTCTATGGCTATATCCTCCCCTTCTCCCTTCGCACACACCTGTACTGACCTCCTTCGTTATTCCCTACAGAATGAACCCCGATACACATTGATATCCCTTCGGACCTCACTACCGCTCGCTTCATCGTACGCGCATTGGATCCCAGCTGCAGTCCAGCGTACGAAACGTCGCAGTGCCCAATGCCGATTGCTCCTTACGACCTTCAACGGGCTGCGGGAGATCGACCTGAACGAGGCATGATAGAAACCCAAGCACGATGGAGCACATCGCGTTGGAAGTGCGCTGACGCTTTTGCCAATAGGAGAAGGGGTGTAAGCTCATGGGCGATCGCAAGCTTCCGAGCGGACGACACAGCGGCATATACCGTGTTTTGAGCTTTGGTAGGGTTTCGCTTTGCCTCGGTCACCTTCGGCTCTCCGTGGTTCCACCATTATTTATGCCACTGATACGAAGATGTTATTCTTGTGATACCTTGGGACAGTTCCTACCCTCGCTATGAATCTTTCTCCGTCTCCTTACCATGGTCTGACCCGCTCGTTCTCATTTTTCCGGTGTTTGTCCCCAGCCGTTCGTTGTTCCCTTCCCCACCCATAGCGTCTCTGCTATCGTTTCCCTGACATACCGAGTTAGAACCTGTATGTACTGTGTGTGTACTACTGCTCATTCTTCGCCCTGTCCGTGTTCCGTCAGTAGATATCTTTCGTTTCCGTGGATTCAATGGGTATCCATTAGAGATATTTATTTACGACCTATCATTCCTCGCCTATCGCCTCCTTGCTGTCGTATATCTGTACTGTATTGTTCGCCGTACTCCTTCGCTCGATGATTCGGATTTTTACAAATTCGGGGGGAGCCAGATAGCGATTGTCGTTGCAAGGGCTCGCCGCCTGTGCACCGACTTGCAAGGCAAGCGCTGTGGGCTTCTAACATGGAACGGTGCGTCCCCATGCCCTCTTCCTCGGTACCGGGTGATGCATCCAAATGCGGCTGGGCAGGACAAGTCTGGGGCACGCGCCTCAATTTTCATTTGTACCCCGTCGCGTGTGACACAGGTATTACTGTCGTCTGTTCGTAGCGAGTGTAGCTGAATAGCAATATGAACAATGACATCCCTCCGCCCTGGTTAAAGGGACAGTCCAAAGCGGGTGTCCGGTAATCTAACTTGGCTTGAACGCCGGCGCGTGTAACTTTCAGCGCTGGCAGAATTTGTTTGTGCTGTTCTTGTGCGTCCACCTTCACTGTCTGAATCGTTCGCGCATCCTTGACTCCTCACCAATCCCAGGAAGGGCGTTCAGTGCTCGTAGAATGGCCCCAGCAACACGCGGAACGAAGCGCCCCAGGAAAATAGCCGCCATCGAAGAGGGTGAATCGCCCATCGTCCAAGCACGGCCATCGGCGTCTACTAGTCGCCGGAAGGGGGTCAAAAGCGATAGACACGAATTAGGTATGCTACTGGGCCACTATTACGCAGACATGAATTAATATAACCCTCTCAAGACGAGAACTCCGGAGAGTCGACAGATGAAGAATGCGTGCGGAAAAAGCGGAAAAAGCGAATATCGGTATCGACCCGCTCCAAGAAGGACCAATACGACTTCTGGAGTGAGTGAGATTTGACATTTAATGTAAACACTTTGTGTTTATACTATGAACCCCAGTTTTGGATGAGAACGCAGCCACGAACGCGCTTTCCTGCCTCGCATCAATTGCTACCCTTCCGTCTTTCTGTCCGACCGCTGCGACGATACGAACGCTGGAAGGACCATCTAGTGACGGACGCTTTACCTTCACCCATGGCAGCATCGTAACCAGCTGCACTCACCTCTCAACAACGGAATCTTTGACCGGCATTGCCTACGGCGGGTGTGCAGCCCTTTCTTACTATGATCTCTACTGGTCGCCACAGCTGGGGTGCCTGGTCTCCCTTGAAAGGGAGACCATTGTTCTCACCGATGACTTACCCTCGGTCATCTCAGAGAGCGGCCACGGCACTGACGACTGTAACAAGAACGCTCTGGCCCACATATCGGAGCACTTCCCAATGGAGTCGAAGGACGCACTTATGAAGAAGTGGCGGAGTATGGAACTCATCCACCCTATCCCTGGGCTTCCGAATGCCGAAGTACGCGGTAAATGCACGAAGTGTGGATTCTACACAGCCGGGTCCATCACGCATGCGACAAAGTTCAATTGTTCCGGGAAGATCACAAGGGATAAACTCTCTATCCTCTTGCTGCCGAAGACTCCTGGACGTGAGATCCGCATCGACCTTCAGATTCCAGACCACCGCCCAGTGGAAGCATCGAATTACAACAAACCAAAACTGGAGCAGGAAGAGCGCAGTGTATTGGCTGCAGGTCCCGAGTTACCTACCACCAGGGAAGAGAGGCTGATCGTCGGCTGGATGGATAAGACTACCAGTTGGGGCCGAGGAATTTCTGCACCGAAGCTGAAGGCCTCTACCGGTTGCGATGGGAAGTTCTACTTCGAAGCAAGGGGTACCAAATACTCATGCGAACATGGCGAGGACGCTGCACCACCATCACAGAGTGAATACTACACTGGTTGCGCAGTCCTGACTTACCTCAAGCTGTACTATTCTCCGGTACTTCAAGGCATAGTCGCTCCGGGTCGCGGATATCTGTTGGACTACGGCCAGCTCAAGACACTCGTGAAGTCCCGCACACATGGCCTTTCCGATGATACCATTCTCAACCACGTCACCGAGTCATTTGCTGTCCAGTTCAACCCGGCTACCGCTTTTCAAGAGGTGCATCGCAAGCTACTCCTCACGAGGCCACTCTTTGGGTCTCCCCCAAGCCATCATTGACACGCCAGTGTCCAGACTGTGGTATCTCCTGGGGCAATACTGTCCCAGGAAAGCTCCCAGGACACATGTGCAAACCGGAGTCCAAAACCGCCAACGGCATACACCATCAGGCTCTGGAGTGGGGTCACTGTCAGGACCTATGCCACTTTCATGACCAAACAGCAAATTGAGGCGGATCTGAGGAGGCTTGAGGCTGATGCTAAAGCTCAGGATGATGCTGAGAAGTTGCAAAGTGCAAGAGAAGAGACTGATGAAGTATGAAGACAAGGTATGTCTTTTTCTCAATATTTGTCGTATTACCTTCCAACCTCACTTCTTTCAGTATAACCCCAAGATGACGGATGGGTCTCTGGCTAAGTGGGCCACAGCTATGTTGGGCGCCGCCTCTGTCCAGGTTGCCAATCCCTTGATCAGCGATCAGCCTGCCTTTACCAAGCTCGAAGGCCAGAGGCAAGTTGTCACCAGCCGCGTCGCCCACTTTGTCAAGTTGGGAGGCCCTGATGGCTTGGGCCTTAGGAGGATGGCTATGGAAAATGCTCTGTTGGTCATCATCGATGAGCGCCTGATTGCCAAAACCTCCTTGACCAAAAATCCCTCTGAACCCCTCAAGCAGGCTGTCTTCAAGAAGGAACCTGGTGTCGCCTGGGAGATGATGATGGCGGATGGAAGCCACAGACAAGCTGCTGCAAGAGAGTTGCTCAAAGAGGCTCAGAAGCTCAAACTCTCTGTTATGAACACCATCAATTCCGACGCCACTTCTGCTGCCACCAAGGAAGAGCTCAAGCCTAACTATCTACTCCTCCTCATGACATGTATTGTGATCTTTTAGGGCTTGTAGAATTGAAAAATGGTGTGAGAATTATGGCAAAAAAATGGTTTTGGCTGGTCACCAGCAAATTAGGTTTGGGTAAAAGTTAAGAAAAGTGAGTGGAGTGAAATTCCCCCAACCATTTGAGGCTCGCACCTG
This sequence comes from Coprinellus aureogranulatus, assembly GCA_027627275.1. Lineage (NCBI taxonomy): Eukaryota > Fungi > Basidiomycota > Agaricomycetes > Agaricales > Psathyrellaceae > Coprinellus > Coprinellus aureogranulatus. Next base: position 7,384 of record JANDKE010000832.1, on the reverse strand, counting down.
CTTTTCAAATAGCTATCAAGCTCGATTTCGCAGCTTCGTCAAAAAGCCCCGACGCGCGCGACTGAGCTCGATTTCAGAGCTTGTCCAAAAAGCTCGACGCGCGCGGTTGCAATTACCGAGCTCGATCGGAGCTCGTGCAAAAACATCCGGCGCCCGCACCTTTCTCCAACCTCTCTCAGCATTCCCTTCCCTTCAACACTTGTCACAATGCCGTCCGCAGAGCTTCGTCGATGCCCTCCCCCAAAGTGCAGGCCTACAGCCCCCTCTCTGGAATGTCTGCTAATTCTAGGTACGCCATGCCATCTCTCGCACTGTCCAGTCTGTCCTACTCACCTACGCTAACAGAATGGGCTATACCCAGCCTGTCACTATCCCCTCTACCCATCGCGCATGCTGACGCCTCCATAGCGACATCGGGAACTCTCACGGGCTATCCCATATTTGTATCACAGTGAGGATGCCCCCAAACTTCTCATGCGTCCCCGGGGGCGTACGTACGGAACTCGAAGGCAAGGTGGAACTCAACCTCAAACGAAGGTGAGGGGTTAGCATTCGGTGAGCTCTAGGGGCTTCCCTCTACTTCTACAAATGATGTTAAGGAGGATTGGGCGCTCGGGATCACTATGTGGCTCGTGGGCTCGCCGAACGCCCGTTTCCGTGGACAACGACAACGACGACCTACGAGCTGTGAGCGTCGTTTGTGGTGTGGATACCGAGTAGTAGGTCACGGAAAAGTTATCAACGGGACGACGAGACGCCGAGAGGTCTCGTATATATGCCACAGTGAGCTAGCGTCGGTGTTAAGTTGCTTAGACAAAAGGAATGGGCTCACCTTCGATTCCTAGCCCATAATACACCTTTCAAGCGAATGTGTTGACTAAACGAGTATGAGCAAGGTCAGTACCATGTCTGTATTGTTGATTCGAAGTACTTACCCATTTACAGAACTGGATAGCACAGAAGCGCTTGTGTCTTTCGAAGTACGAGTGAAGAGAGATAGGTAACTTGTTCTTAGCGAGGGTCGAAAGACACCTTATTCAAAGACCCAGGATTGTTTATGTTGACGCATCGGTCACATTCTGCATCTATAAACGCAAACGCGAGACCCAGCAATGAAACGTCGCCATGACGCACCCTCGCAACTCCAAACACCCCTGCATCTTCTTATTTGAATTACAAACGACATCGCAAGGGCATTACCTTCATCTACCACTCCAAGTCGAGCATATACCTCTCGCTAGCGCATGCTCACCACACGCTAGACCCTCCTTTCAACACCTCGACGTCTCTCTGGCAACTGGCGCTCGCATTTGAGCTATACACAACGTCTTAAGGTCAGTGCTCCTTTCTTAACGACTGAACGAGTGCTTACGTTGCCTCTTATACACCCGTAGCACTCCAAGACCAGCCGCCCGACCCTCCAACCTCTCCCCAGCTCCAGCGTTCGTATTAGAGCGGTACACAACGTCTTAAGGTCAGCACTGACCCTTGGAACCGCTCAACGAATGCTTACCTGGCTCTTACACTCTAAGCTCCCCTAGACCCAGTTTCACCTTTGAGACGTCAGGATTCTACCTCTCAACGTCGTGAATGGTACGGCGTACGTGAGACCTAGGACCTACAGGTGAACGCGGGTCAGAACGAAGGGATGAAGCGCAGGGAACGCTCGGCATCCCTGTATCGACAACGTCATACCGATACAGCCTTGTGGGTTTGACACGTCGTCTTGGGTGAGGTGAGCGTAGGTTGCGTGGCGAAGGTTAGTGGAGAGTTAAGGCGATGTAGAGCGGGTTGAGGTGGATGAAGTGAGCCTGGGAGTCGATGAGGGATGCGAAACGAGGTTCGTTTACGTGGAACATACGAGTTCAAAGGCGACGTTCGTATTCAAAGACCTCCGATCGTTTCCTTACCCTTTCCCAGATCTGCAATGTCCTAACACGCCGTATCGACTCTTCGACGCCATTCCACCGATGGTGTACGCACTCGGTGCTTGTCATGGGCAAGGTCAGGCCGGACAGCCTCAGGACGACGAAGAGCGGGGAAAAGAGCGTGTTGTTTCGTCAAGGAGCTACAGATATGGAGTCTCGGTAAATATAGGCGCGCATGGACCTGCGCACGGACTCGGTGTCACGTTGACCGTGACATCATCCCCCCTTTTATGCGGAAGAAAGGGATGACGAGAAGGTATCGTAACATAGGTAGAGTATAGCTAGGACGAGAAAGTTCAAAAGTAAGTGAGGCAAAGAATTGAATAAGAGGGACAAAGGGTGATCGACAAGACCAAAGCCTTTCAATCGAACACGGTGAAAGAATCGAAGGTAAACCAGCGGATGGTTGAACATGGGGGCGCGCAACAAGAACAAGGTATGGGACGTAGACCAAAGCCTAGCCCAAAGCAAGACAAGGACATGGGGAAGGCTAACAAGACCAAAGCCTTTTAGCCGGCAGGAACATGGCAAGACGTAAAAGAACAAAAGGTAACGGGGATAGAAACAAAGAAATTGGCCATGGTGAAGAGAATAAAAAACATGAATGTTAAAACAAAAATCAAAGGGACGAACGATGAGGACAGTCGGCAGCATGATGTTTACCCTTCCCACACGAGAAGCATAAGTCCAAACGTCGACGGCGAGCCTTTTCTTCAACGCTAAGGGGAGCCTTCGTGATAGCGTCGATCTCCATAGGTACGACATCATTTGAGGCTGAGGACGAAGGGGGTTGGTTGAGATGAGGTAGAGATTGAGAGACAAGAGGGGAAGACGGCGAGAAGGTGGAAGGACGAGACTGGCGGTTGAGCCGGAGTTGCGTAAGTTCGTTGTCGATGGAGATGCACTCGCGGCTGAACTCGTCGAAGCGCTGTGTGAAATAGCGAGCACGACGGTTGACGAGAGTATCCTGAACCGTCTCCTTCAACCGCCTCCAATACTCCTCGATCTTTGTCTGGTCGGTCCAATCGAGCCGAGCCGAGAGTTCTTCGAACCGAGAGGTGAACGTTGCAGCAGAGTCGGTCTGCATGAGGTCTTGGAGCTTCCGGAGGGCGTCCGCATACAAATCAGGGGTCTCAAAATGCTTTCGGAACGCGGTAACGAAGGCCGGGTAGTTGTCGAGAAGACCGGTTTCACGGTTGCGTATCTCGACGGTGCGATACCACGAGCCAGGGGAGCCGTCTCCAACCGTAACCGTATAAGCTCGTATTAAATAGTGCACCATGGGTAGACATATACACCTTACTGCGGTCTTTAAATACCCCACGCTGCCGCTCAAGGGCTTATGCAGAGAGAGACATCAGTGAGTGAGTCAATCGCTATTTAAAGAGAGGGGCAAGTGACCGTCGACTGGTATTTAAAGGGTACTCACCATTCCACGCAATACGACGTTTAATTGACTTCTGCTCTTTAAAGACCCGGTATTTAAATATGGGCTCTCTGCTCTACTGGTACACGATAAAGCATTTAATTACCTACTGCTATTTAAAGACCAATTATTTAAATACTGCGTTACTGCGAGCTTTCTCCATCCGAGTCGCTGTTGTCGTTTGACTCATTCTCACTATCGTTCCGAGATGCTGATGAGATAAGCCCTTCGAGCTCTTTCCTTTCCAGGAGAAGCTTCTCAACGAGCTCCGGCATAGTGCTAACATCCCTGAACCCGGCTTCGTTGAGCAATGCCCGTGCACGAGCTTTGAGTTGCCGAAACTCAGCGGCCTTAGGGTTAGGGGGGTACAACAATCCGAGCGAAGCGAGGATTGTTGGGATATGAAGCAAGTCGGTGGCGGCCGAATAGCGACGAAAGTACTGAGAAAACTCTGGCGAGTTGGGGACTCACCAGTTCCAGAGTTTCGTCTTTATAGACTCATCAGTTCTCAATACTCTGGGAACGACCTACCGTTGGGCGCCGCGCAAGCCGGCGACCTCGGAGTTTACCTTGTTCCGACGATCTATTGTTCTTATTGTAATCGGATTGCGCAATCGCGCCGAGGAAGACGCAATTTCCGGCACAGTTGCCCTGCCGGTCCCCGCCAAGAAAGGGGGGATGACGGCAAGCCAAGAAAATAGAAACAATAAGGACGAGGGCACAGGGTAACACCCGGGGTCACCGGTGGCAAAAATACGCCGGGGTGCTGTGCACGCCAAGTCCGAACTTACGGGAATAGCTGAAACAATTAGCCCGATTAGGATAAAGGCATTACGCACTTTATCAATCTTCCTTACCCGGGTCTCTTGCCGAGCCGGATCCGACGGAAGGCCGGATAAACGGAATAATCCACGGACCGAGCCCCCGTAGGAGTTAGGGTTCGGGTTAGGGATTAGGGTTAGTGTTAGGGTTAGCTAGACACTTGTGTAAGTTCAAATCGTCAAGACGATTAAATCTTAGTACTCACGGTTAGGGTTAGAGTTAGGGTTCGGGTTAGGCTTCCCTGAAATCCTCGGTTAATACCGTCTGCAAGCAAGCAGTCTACCGTGGTACCTACAAGATATAGGTCGATGGTTTTTTGTCGATCTTTTTATTCAGATCTGTTTTACACGCAATCGATGAACGCATTCTCGAATTATACAACGTCAGTACGTCGAACGCTGTGGTCAACGGGTCACTTCAAGCCGAAGCTCAAAGCCAGGTGTTCTTACAAGCAGGAAACACGGCTGCAGTACACCTCGACAACTCTGAGGGACTATGGCCGGCGATGCTAATGCCTGGTTGACTAGCCTATGCACCTTTGTTGGACTTATTGCAAGGTCCGCGAGTCTACGCTCCACGGTTTGCGAGCCAATAGGGCCTGGGATGCTGGGTACCAAACGATTATACGACTTAAACTAGCAAAGAAGGGNTTGGCTATTACGACTGGCAGCCATCAAGGCCCACAACCAGCCTCCGAGCTTGCCTAATACCGGTTTACCCAGTACGTCCACTCGAATAACCCATTCAATGTTAGGAGCGTATACGCNATGAGATTTCGAGACCTNAGAAGAAGGTACGANGAATGCGAATCATTGGAGGAAGACGCTCGGATCGATATCGCCTAGTTGCCTAGTTGGAGACCACCGCTCGCGGCGGTGTACTTCGACTTCCATCGGTTGCGAGTCCGATTCGTCAATCTCCATGCGATCTTCCGGGCGTTCTAAAACATCTTCATCCATTTTAGAGAGAACCGTCTTTTTCCAAAGACTGGTTAAATCGAATAAATTTTTAGTGCGCTTTCGCGACACTATCATTCGGCGNTTTAGGAATCCCAACTTCGTNATGTCGGGCATGTCCTTTGGCCCCATATCGGTCCAGAACTTCGTTAGAAANTCCGGANCGACATCGAACGAGGCCCGCCAGAGACTACCCGTACAATGTTACGTAGCGTTCACGCTCAGCCGGTGTTAGCGACTTCAATTCGTGATCGGAAGTGGAGAGGAATATCTCCTTCTTCCAGGTTCCTATGACGGCGTCTCCCAATTGCGTGGCGGAAAAGTAGTTCCATGCCGTATTGTAAGAGGTTTTGAGCACAAAGACCCCATCCGTGTCGTTATTTCGACTCGAAGTGCTTAGTCTATTGTTCCATCTGTTTGCGATATTGTCTCGCAACCACTTACGAACGTGTTCGGCGGGATACCCACGCACCTCGTACAAGGAACAGAGTCCGACGAGGGCTTCACGGTACGTTTCGAACGTACTGCTTAGAGTAGCGAGCCGGGACATCTCCCCGATGAAGGTACCCCTCTTTACATCGATGGGGTGGGAAGATATCCATGGAATTCTTTCCATATGGTTACGTGCCTTGCGGTATGGCATATGCTGGAGGCGATTTGCGTTGTCTTTGTACAACAGCATATCCAGGAACGGTTCAAACTGTTCCGACACGTTCCATTCTATCTGGCATTCATCTATGACGACGGCTTTAGACATGTACTCGAGGACGGAGGCTTCAGACTCTCCGTACACCAATGCGAGGCAATCGTCGATGTAGCGACCGTAGAACGCGATGTTCGGGTGCTTCTCCTATATATATTACCCACACATCCAGCTCCTGAATGTGTGGCGGCTGTGCGGGGGAGCTGGATGTGTGACACATTCAGCTTTTTTCCATGCATCTCTGATTTTTCCCTCTATTATATGACCTCCCCCCGACCCATATAGGACCTGGATGTGTCACACATTCAGCTTCTGGCACCCGGTATGAGGTACCCTGGGACTCATACCGGGTGCACATTCAGCTCACACATTCAGTCCCTGCCTTATACCATGTCTGACTGGCATGGTATAAGCGACCCGGTATGAGGTACCCTGGGACTCATACCGGGTACACATTCAGGTCACTCCTTGCTGAATGTGTGACACATTCAGCTCTGGCACCCATAACAGACACACATTCAGGTTGCTGCCTTATATCATGTCTGACTGGCATGGTATAAGGCGACCCGGTATGAGGTACCCTGGGACTCATACCGGGTGCACATTCAGCTCACACATTCAGGTTGCTGCCTTATACCATGTCTGACTGGCATGGTATAAGGCGACCCGGTATGAGGTACCCTGGGACTCATACCGGGTACACATTCAGGTTGCTGCCTTATACCAAGCATACTGTACCTGGTATAAGGCGTGCCAAAAAGTTTGTATGAGTCCACTTCTGCGTCATACAAACCTTTTTACTACCTTTCTGTTGTAATGAAATGAATACAAAAAGTTTGTATGACACAGAAACTAGCTCATACAAACTTATTGTCCAGCCTTATATGAAGTCTGACCTATCTTCATATAAGGACCCGGTATGAGTCCCAGAGTACCTCATACCGGGTCCCCTGTCGGCTATAGATTAGAAAATGAAGTCAAAAGAACCAGGCTCACTTGGTTGAATTGTGTACAAACAGAGTGATATTGGTTAAGAAGAAAGAGCAGTTGATGATGTGCTGGCATTCAATGTGCTGGCAGATCAGGTGACTTTATTTGGCTATTGATATGTGATGGAAGACAAACAACTGGGTGCCCATTGATGCCATCAATTCACCTCTTGAACCTGAACCACCACCATCCCACAATGCCTTTCACTTAGGGTTAGGGGTTAGGGGTTAGGGTTAGGGTTAGGGTTAGGGTTAGGGGGGTACAACAATCCGAGCGAAGCGAGGATTGTTGGGATATGAAGCAAGTCGGGGCGACCGAATAGCGACGAAAGTACTGAGAAAACTCTGGCGAGTTGGGGACTCACCAGTTCCAGAGTTTCGTCTTTATAGACTCATCAGTTCTCAATACTCTGGGAACGACCTACCGTTGGGCGCCGCGCAAGCGGCGACCTCGGAGTTTACCTTGTTCCGACGATCTATTGTTCTATTGTAATTGGATTGTGCAATCGCGCCGAGGAAGACGCAATTTCCGGCACAGTTGCCCTGCCGGTCCCGCCAAG
>JANDKE010000831.1:0-19622 GCA_027627275.1 Coprinellus aureogranulatus | reverse complement strand
GTGGGAGGTGGGGCTTGAGGAGGTGGCACAGAAATCCGACGAGAACTTTGAGGACGCGTCGACGACGAACTGCTGTACTTTGTGCTGGAGCTCTGGACACTGTGCGTGGAGGAGGTGGAAGCCCGCTTCGAGAACGACGGTAGCTTCAGGATAGCGCTATGGTCATTCAAGGAAGAGTTCGGGGGATACTCTGGTTGGGGGTGGATGATGTTCAATTGAGTGAGGGAAGCAGCTGCCGGAATGGTGGGGGGTGGCCCACTGGGTGGTGCTTGCCTCTGTGGGAGCTGGCTTGACCAGCGTTTGTTCGTACCGGAGCTCCTCTTGGTACTCGTACTGGATCCCTTGGTCGCTTCAGACCTGTAAGTGGAAACCGATTGTAGCGAAGGGGCTCGGGATCGTTGGTCATACGCGTCCATGGGGAACATAGTAGATTCGACTGGACTCGAGGGTTCCGTTTCAGCTCTCGAGTCAGTTGATGGCCGACCAAAGACTTCGGTGACCACGGGTTCCGCGTTGAGAAGGTTGTATCCGAGTTCATCGCGAGTTTCTTCAGCGTCTGGCGGTAAGAGTGAGGCCCATCGTTTCCTGGGAGGCGGTTGCAACGACAGGGCTCCGACGGATAGAGATCGGCTCTGGCGATTTGCTATAGGAGCCTGCTCTACCCACTGTGCTGGCCGCCTATCCACAAGAGCTCTTCGCTCTGCAAGGCGGTCGGCTGGTGTTGTATGGAAGGCAAAAGGCACAACATTACGCTGGCCAGCAGGTATGCTGAGGGGACGACTGCTTTCTGGGGTGCCCGATCGTAGTCGTCCCAACAAATTGTTTCCCATGCTCGAGAAGCTTTCTTCTGTGTGGTCGCGCTGTTCTGTATCCGCCGAAAACGAGGTTGCCCGTGATCCGGAACGAGGGCGCGAGCTGAACAACGTCTTCAACGCTGATACTGGTCCAGACGAAGTCGCTGGCCGCGGCGTCGTTGCCTGGGACTGCACGGACTGCGACGAGATGGACGAGGCGTAGTTGTGCTCCGTTGGACTCCTAGGGGGAAATGCGTCATAAGTGGGTGAAGGTATTGCAGACGGTGTAGTGGACGTCAGTCCCTGAGACCGGATTTTCATGATGACATCGAGATCCCCTCTTGGCTCCGCTCCCGTGGGGGTAGTAGGGATAACGAGGCCAGCTGCAAGCGTTCTGTTGGAACGTCCAATTAGTTTCCATGATAACCATGAGCTTATAAGCAATCACCTCTGCCCCAGAATTGCGCTCTTGATGGCCGATATCCATTTCTGTGATTCCACAGGGTCGATTATCTGCAACTGCCAGAGAGCTTCGTGAAGACTGTGATTCCCCGCCTTTCCAGGGACCACCTCGAATCCTTTGATTCGGACAACGTTCCCTCGACCACCAACCTCTTCGTCCGCAACGAAGACAGCGCTTTCAGTGTGGATCTGAAGTCGCTCCAGTTCCTTGTCATCGGGGCCCGACGACTTGAACACGTGAATGTAAGAGATATTCGAAGCAGGATTTCGGGATAGAGGATTGGTGGGTCCGGAGAGTACGATGTATCGTGTCTTCCAGTTCTTGGATGCGAGGGCAAGGCGCCTTAATGACGAAGGCTGGGTATACTTTGGGAAGTATGCACTGCAAGCGAGGAATGGATTGAGGGAGAGGACATTGGTGGGGAACGATGGAATGGGGGTAGCAACAATGGAGTTTTGCCGTGAGTGAGAAGCTACCGATCCGGAGCGAAAGCGCATTGGGGTGGTGGTGGTGGTAATGGAAGAGGTTTCGAGCCAGGATTTGTTGCGGACATCGGGGGTGGATTCAGAGTTTCTAGTGTCGCCAAAGCGGCGCAACTCAGAGGTGTCTGCGGGCGTACGTAAAGCATCGTCGTCCTCATCTTCCGTGCTCTCTTCCTGCGAATGGGTATCCCCGTGGACTATAAGAGGAGATATGCCAATGGCTTGAGCGGCCATCTCCCGCAGTCGTTCCCGCTCTTCAACCTCTTGGTCTGGCGGAGGCGCACTAATCTCTATAACGCCAGGAAGAATCAGAGGCGCTGAAGCTTGTCGGCCAGCCGGTCGTGATTTCCGCCCAAACTTGAGGCTGAAGGCATCAGATGCAGCGCCTAGGAAACTGTTTCTGTTCTTTCGGGGATGATTGAAGCCATTGGTAGAGGATGAGCTGGGAGCACTGGCAGACACTACTCGATCGTAGGTTGCGAACGGATGTGTACTGAGCGAGCTCTCGCCATTACCTAAAGGAATAGCACAACAAGGCCACGTCAAGGAGGTCAGGAAATGTGCAAGGCGAGTTGGAGCCACCGTTGCGCCACGCACCAGGTGAATCCCTTCGTATCGGTGTCTTTCCCTTGTCGCTCGTCCTTGAGCCCTGGCTCACGATAGACAGCCTGTTTCTGTTCCCAATGTTCCCAAACATTGTGTCGGCCTCCGTCGTGGTGGAGCAAGTCGAGTTGCGTCGCCTAGCGAATAAGCTCGGAGAACGTGGACGTGCTGAGAAGCTGGGAACGGTGAGGCACGCGGGTGAGGTGGAAGAGTACGGAACGGTCGCAAAGGCCTGGGTATCGTCAGCAGCGAGGCATGGAGGATAGGAGGAAAGAAGAGAGCGCCCAGCGACGTTTGGGTATGAAAGATGGCTATTACAAGCGAAGTAGACTGACCATCGCTTCCCGCGCTTCGCCATCGGCATCATGCGTTTGCTCCGCCATTCCTGACAAGAGCGGGAGGCCGCCACAGTCGACGATGAACAGAGAGAATGGCCGGAGACCACTGCGACCAACGCAGATCGCTTCAGCGTTTGCCGTGCCTCTCAATAATATATTCAATTTTGTTCATTTTCCCGTCGGAAGAGACGTGCCTGGAATCAACGCGATCAACTGGGCCTGAGGGAATGTCCATATGTTTTCCCATCAACAGTCCTTCTCGAACAGGCCATTTCATTCTCGAAACCCTTGGCTGCTGCAAAGGGAGCACGATCCAAGCTAAAACAGAAAAGTACCCCATTTTTGCTACACATAGGGGACCTCTCTGAACCCCGATCCCGCGAATCAACTGTTGGAGTCCTCTCCTTCTACGCTCATCCAAGAGAGTGGCTGTCTTCCGTGCAGATGATCCAGGAGTCCAAGCTCTGCTGCTCAGGGCTCGGGCCTCGAGCTCTAGCCTTCGCAGGGGGTCTGGGTATGGAGCCACGCCGAGCCCTTGTACTTGAAGCCGACTTTGAATGCTGCTTACTGGCACAACCGTGCACGGAATCACTCGAGTTCCAAAGGCCCAGCATCTACATGGCGACTTCCCGATTTGAAGCCATGAATCGGCTGGAAGGCATTGTCCATCCCCACATACGCGTTTCAAGGCAGGCCGTACATTCCTACAAAGTTGATATTGAGCCGGCATACCCCCCTAGTCAAATGCTGATACTCACCTGATTATCTCTAGAAGGCAGGTTAACCTGGTGAATGAATCCGTTGGTACGGTTGGTAACCTGCGTTCATACTACTTCCAGGCCTCTGCTGGAAAGCGTCTGCCCTGCGCGGATCGAACGCACTATGCGACTCCGAGGCATCCACCCGACTCTGTGGTGGCGCTAACCCTGCCATCCGCCTGAGTTCCTCGTTCTCGTTTTGCAATCGCTCTAGCTCTATCTCCCGCTCCAGAGCATAATCCGCGGTCTGAGAAAGAGCCCAAGGTTCCTGCTCCTCGGCTTCATCGACGGAATTTGTGTCTTCCAACGTCTCGCCGCCATGCGCCCGCAATAGTTGTCTGAACAGAAACGAAAGGCGGGAGATAGCGTTGGAGATGGTCGCATTGGCTTGAAGCTCTGCTTTCGCGTTCTCTTCTTCTCGTGCCAGAAGTTTCGATTCGAACTCGCGGATCAGGGATAGCTCGCGTTCTTGGACGTGTTGCTATTATGAGCGTCAATGGAAGAACTGTAGCAACCAGCGATCGGCTACATACTGCGCGGTTGCGGAAAGTGCCTTGGCAAACGTCAGCAGGTGCAATGGGAAGGCCGCAAAGTTCACCTACTCATCAAAGTTTCCAACGTCTGCTCATACTCCTTGATGAGAGAGCTAAGCTGCTTGTTATCATGCAGTAGCCCTTGGTTCTCTGCTGCTATACCGGCGCTCATTTGTTCGAGCGCAGCATCGTATTCCTCTGCATCGAAACATTAGACTCAGGGTCGTCTAAGACGGACCGACGCGAACCTTGCGACTTGTCCAAGTTGAATCTATGCACCGAGGTAAGCAAGCTGAAATATGTGGAGATATTGTTGTACAAACCTCCGCAGCACAAACCCGCTCTGCAGGTTACTAGCCTGATTCTACGGAGTAATATCCTCAGCAAATGTCCTCCGCACTCCAGGGTATAAGCCCAACACACCTTGATTTTCCCGGCCGTGGTATACAGTGACACCGACATCGCCTGATTCTGGCTTAACTGCTCCCCCAGCTGGGTTATCATACTCCATAGCTGCATGATGTCCGGCTCCTCATTATTCAAAACGACCATGTTGAAACCAAACGCCACGGTCGCGGATTAGAGGTCGTCTTGTGCGTCGTTGGCCGGATGCGGGTCAAATTTCGCAATTCCGAACCGAGGAAGAGGTCGTTACTGGTCGTTACTGGAGAACCAACGGGGTATAGCGGGGTTTAGGGATATAGGANGNGCCCGGAGGCCTGCAATGACCCGCGTTGTAGACAGGATGTGGGCAGGTTCAANGTCGACTGGGAGTTCTGCGGGGAAAGCGCGCTGCGCTGTGATGTGAACTGACGGACTTGTGGGAAAACCTTTCCCTGTCCAGCACCCTCACNTCCGAGTCTGCCTCCGNACCTCCAAAGGGATAAAAGGGATAAGACTTTCAAGTTCATTACTCTNACGTCTCTATACAAGCACNGCAGGCCGCAATCGCTGGAAAAAANTGGAATCCACCNNTGAGCTAGGGTAANNATATCTATAAACCAACCCCGTCTGCGGTACANCGCAAGATACTCATCCACACATCGCATATACCTTCCTCCTCGCTCCCTATTTGTAGACCATTGTCCCGCAGAATATANTACTCCCTTCCAGGGGTCTGGACAGTGGCAACGGCNGGATGGAGGGGTAGCTTCTTCCTGCTTGTGANGTGCACNCTTTCAACGAGGTGGTGACTATGTATTCAATGTGTGAGCGGTCTTCCCAAGCTCGAGAAAGATGCCTCACCTGGGAAGAAATAAACTCAAGTTATGTTGTTGCTTTGACTTTCGCATGTGCACTATCCCAGCGTCAGATCTGCCGTTGAACTCTTGTTCCATNTCAACGGAAGACATGNNTCTACCACTGAGACTAGTGCATCGCCTACCGTTAGTACAGAGCGCAAGCGAGAGGACGNTGNAACNGACCTNTTGGCCACCAAGCACGCCAGCACATAACGACGTGCTATTGCCANCTTCACTAATCCTGTTTCCCATTCGCCTTTGACACGNCGAATCCAATTCTTGCTGATGCCATGGTCGTACTCTTCGTGGTTTGGCCAGCTCAGATGATTCTCCAGAATNATNAGGGNAGNNTCATCTGCACGAAGTTTGNTTTCNATGTATGCAGTCCAGTCCGCTCTNACCAGGGANTTTCTTCNAGTGGGACCTGCGGCTTCTTGTGTAGATAATGAGGGTAAACCAACCACTTCGCATGTCGCTTCAAGGACGTAGTAGAAATGGGTTGTCGATCCGCTTGAGACNGNGACTTTCCAGATTTCTCCGCGGATGACCTCCTCCACGCCAACGATGCTCATNGAANTGAAGGGAACNTTCAACCCAATNGACACTTGATAGAAGAACGCCGTCAGGAGGAATCTAATAGCGGCATCGAAGCATANANGTCAGCGCGCTTTTNCCGGTGAAACACAATCATATCCNTACTTGGCGGCGACCAGCAAATGCCTACTGCTGTCGCAGGCCCATAGCTGCGGCGAGATGATNTCGGGATATGCTGCCAGTNGNACGCCAAGAAAAGTTTGAGAAAACTGTTGCTTCCGNNTCTTAACTTCTTCTCTTCGTTTCCTCAGGTATGGCCAATNGTTGNTCATATTCGGCGAGTATTTGCTGAAGATGGAGTCCAGTCTCGAGCCAGCAAAGTCCCGCCGAAGAATGTGAGATGCCGANATATGTGCTGCGACAAGGCGGTCAGAGNTTTTAGGAAACATAAGGAGAACAGCTGGTGTTTGACGAGTACCTGAATATCGGTACAGACGGCAGAGCGTACAGAGAACAGCTAGATCCGTTTCGGACAGGAAACTGAATACCATCGAAAGCCTCTGGACCTTCTTCCGTTGAGATATTGATGGAGGCAATGTGACCGCACGAAGGGACGTTGGGGAATCGTCANTTAGAAACTCAAAAGAAGTGTCNGATGCAACAGACGANGAGCTTAGAGGAAGTNGTACCGGTAGCACAGCAGTAATGCCACTCGGGGCNACTTCNTTCGGCGGGAGTTTGGGGACGAGGGGAGCGAACGCTTTCTTGCTCGCTTTCGAGTANGCNGCATTGACNNCAGGCACNGGNCGACTTAAGCCTGCTGCGCAGGTATACGGCGCCAATATAGACTCAGCTACTNTGTTGTTGCTGTTGGTGGCTNGAGGCTCTACCGGTGGAATAGGAAGATTCCGGTTCGCAGTCGTGGGTNCTAAAGGCTTCNGTCTCTTTGATTTCNAGACCTCCTTGGTCGGATTAGACTTTCGCTTGGAAGCTGTGACAGGAGAGCATTGTACTTGAACAGGAGGNCAAGGTCNAGGAGCAACGGAGATTGNTGTAGAAGCGACNGCAGAGGCTTGGGATATGAGTGCCAGGAACAGTACTAGGAGCAGGAGTCGCAGAGGCTGGCCTTGATGTATGCGTTCTTGACTGACCCGAACTTTTTCTCGGAACTCTTTTCTGTAGGCTCCTGGAAATGGCTTCTCGAGGCGTCCTGGCTTGAATGGGTTTGAGCCAAAATCGGCGGAGCAATGACGGGAAGAACGCTGGGAGTGTTGACCACTGCCAGTGATGCTGTGGGTGGAATAGGCTCCTGTGTCGTGGGTTTGCGTTGAGTTACGCTATTAGACAGCCTAGAGGTCCCAGCAGCAGTAGAACTATCGTTCCCGTTCACCGAGGCTTGATTCTCCAAAAGCTTCGCGATCAAGGCCGGTTTGTTTAATTTTGAGTAGCCAGTGAGTTTCCTTTCCTTGCATAGCGCCTTTAGCTTTGGAATAGTGAGTTTCGATAAGTCTTCCATAGCCTTCCGTCGCTTGTTCGAATGCTGCTGTAGATGGTCCTGAGAGCTATAGACGGACTGGTGTAGAGATCGAAGTTCAAAGAGTGCCCAGAGAAGAAATAACCTCGGCAACTTGCGATCAGTTTGATTCGAGCTTACAGGTGGGCGCTTCGGGCGCTTACGCTTACCAATGGCAGGCGAGATACAGGTACGAAGTATTATTGACCATTACACAGAGGTATCATACACATTATACTTCTAAGAGCAGAATCAGCGAAAGGATCGAAACAACTTGAAAGCGACATGGTTAACATGGCCTGGGGCCGGAATATCATGATGGTGGGGGACGATAGGCAACAAACGCTGAAGGTCATCTCAGTCGCATTGCGGCCTGCTTAGCAGGCGCCTTTCCCTTCGTCTTGACGACAGGTCCGATCTCGACGATGTCAATATCGGAATCCGAATCGTCACCCTTGGTCTTGGCAGGAGCATCCTCTTTTGCTTTAGAAGATGGGTTTTGCGACTCCTTCCAGAGGCGCGAGAGAGAATCTATGCGACTAAGTAACTTCTGTCGCATATGAGGAACTTCTGAATCCCGCCACAGTTCCTGCCTCTCGCTGTTCGGGGTTCGAGCAGTCGTCTCCTGTATGCCATTTTAGAGACTTGACCGGCGTCTACTGAGGGTAAACATACGAAATCTTTCCGAAGCAGATTTTCAGCATCAGATATGAACGTCTGAGCCAGATGGAGGAGGTACAATCCACAGTCACAGAAATTCGGTTGAGTAGGAACCTAAGCAGGCGCGTCAATTCAGCGATGGGAGGAGGATCAGCAGGAATAGACGCTCACATTCACTTGCTTCAACTGGATATCGGCCGTTGAAACCACATTCTTCTTATCCTTAGCCTCTAGTTCAAGGTACTTCGCTAGCTGCTTGCAAGCGTGAAGGTGCTTTGATCCTAGTGAGTCCATCGTCAAGATGTACGTACTAGGGATGGGTTACTCAAACCATTGCAGGCTGCAACTAAGCAGAACTCACTGATTGGGGCGAAAGGTAGCCTTTGGCTTAAGCTCTGACCGATTCGTACGTCCTGCCGCCTTCTGCGGTTTCTCATATTGCTTCCCTGACCGTGTACTGACGGTCCCATAGAACTGCTCTGGGGCGATCTCTAGATCGGGCACGTCATCAACTGGAATGCCCTCCTCGACAATGTTCAGCACATCGGGCTCGTCACCATTTGTAGAAGATGATTTTGAAGTACCCGCCGACTTTCCTTTCGCCGCTGACTCGTACACCGGAATTTCCGGTGAAAGACACATAGGAGATGGTGGTCTGCTACCATTGCGCAACTCAACGGTAGGTGTTTTGGGCGGGTCTATAACCATGACTTCAACCTCCTGTACAGAGCTTTCTCGTCCTTCGCCGTCAGAGGCTATCGAGCACTGCGTCAGATTGGCAGTAAGGTCCTCTTCGATACCTGCCTCACTTGGCGTCGTTGATGGCACGGCCTCATTAGCACTTTCCTCGTCCGGGATGACGACCACTGATCCGTCCCCAGCAGCTGATTCCCCCGAACGCTTTGTTGCTCCCTGTGGAGAAGGAGGAGTGGGTTCAGGCGGTGGAGGGCGAATGACGTGTTCAGGCTCGTATATGACGGCCAGATACCAATGCATGCTGCGACTGGTCGTTAGCGATCATTACCCCAATTCAGCATTCGACATACTTTTCGTTGATCGGCACGATGATATACTTCTTGTCGAAGAGATCGAACTTCGACGTCCACTTCCGGACGCTGTTGTAACCTTCCTGAATACTATGGACGGCGGGGTAGGGTGAGCAAGATTTCAATGACCTCGATCAACCACATACTTGCGCTTGTTGAGCTTTTTATAGAAAAAGGAGCTGAAAACATGAACTTGTTTCGCTAGCTCAGGATTCTCGTCTTCCAGAGTCTTGAGCCAGAGCCTGGGACCAACATAAGAGGTGGACACAGTACCAGTGGAAAAGACGTACTTGAGGCCGAACTCAATCAACGTATCATTCAAGAACTCCCCAGGTTTGAGTCGAGCGACATCCGCATTCGTAATAGTGACCTTTCCTGGAGCATCCGGGGGGAATACCAGGATGCTGCAGAACGTTTCAGTACTATCTTCGCGAGACACGCGAATGGACACGTACATTTCGTCATCTGTTGGATTGCGGGGTGGCGCAGTTGCAGCTTGTCTGCCAGATCGGCGAAGAGGCGGGAGCAGCTCGGTTTTCAAGGCCTCAGGCGATGTTGCAGTATTGGGCACCGCTTTTGCACTCGAAGCCTGGGCGGAACCTGAGACAGATCTAGACACGGCGCTATTCCTGCTAGGGTTGACCTTTCCTAACAACTCGCGATGCTTTCCCCTTTGTGGTACGGGTATGGGAGTGCCTGTAGAGCGAACAGTGGTCGAGTTCTTGTCGTTTCCTGGTACGGATCCGACTGTGGTTGATTGATCTTCGAGTCCGCGACGGTTTGGTTCATGTTTAAGTGAAGCATCCGCTTCAGACTGTAAACGTTCCCAGAGCCCTCCCACTGTCGAATCGCTATAAGAAGACGTCAAGACTCTAGGCGCCACAACCCCAAAATGGGAAACCCACGGAGGTTCAGCATGAGGCTTGAGCCAGACCTTGAACTCTCTATACGCCTCTGGGGTCCAGTCGTTGTGTTCACAGTCAATCAGCAGTGCTATCATTTCGTATGCGCTTTGGCCTAGAAAAAGCGTTCGTATGTACATGGTCATGAATCGGGCATTCAACGTACCTTTTTCGGGAGCCTGCAGTAGAACCAGAGCCGTTTTCATACTGTCAGAGAACTTGGTGGCCTGAAGAAACGAATTGTGTCAGAGAACGTATTTGCTTGAGACACGGTGGGTAGCGCACTAGGCATTCTGCATATTTCGTTTGTCGGAGATCGATGCTGAGGAAATCTGTTCCATCATCGCCAAACGCCCGAAGCGTGTTCCCCTCGAAGGCCACGGTCAGCGGCTTGCCAGAGGCGCGCATTACTTTCCCTTCCTTGACGATACATCCCCTTACTGGGAGCTCGAATTCCCGCTTTCTCTTTGCCCCAGAGATTTTCATCTCATCCGGCCGTGGGGATAATTTCGGAGGACCTGCGTGCCTGGAGAGAGGTTTCAGCGGATGTGTACGCTTCCTGAGATCCTCTTGCTTCAGGGGAAGGGTGGATCCAGACAGGGCATCGTAAAGAGCAATGTTCTTCTGCACAATCCCGTTTCCCGACTTCGATCCGGATTTCGCTCCGCTGTGAAACTCAGTGCCTTCATTCAGTGGCGCGGGTGAAGGGGGTGAGCCCATTTCAATTTCGTCTTCGCTGAGGTCCGTTCTCCGCTCTAGTCGCTGGGTATTGGGTCCATCTTTTGCGAGGCTTAGTGGGCGAGGTTTCTTACTAGCTGTATGGGGAGCTCGGCTTGGTCCAGGGGCGTTCACGAAATTGTTGCTGTCGATGGTGTCTCCTGTGAGGTCTATAGCTGGATGACCACAGCGCATGAGCTGCGTGCTCACACGACCTCAGGAGAGCGTACCATTTTGGACTGATCCCGCGCTACTCAACCTAGGGCGCTTAGCATCCCTGGATTGGGCTCCTGGGGTGGTGGGGAATATGGTCCTTGTCTTAGCCGTATTGGAGGACAAGTGCCGGCCGCGTCCATTGTTGAGGTTGGCCCTCGATCCATCAGCTTTTCGCATACTGGCGGCAACTCCTTGCTTCGTCGCCGGCCCCTTGGCGTTGCGCTTCTTGGCATCTCCGACGTTGGTGGTGAAGGTACTGCCAAAAGGGTTGTGGAACTGGATATCCTGTATATAGTGCAGTTGTCAGGAAACATATGAAGCCACCATACCCTAACTTACCTTTCTCCCCTCCGGGCTGAGGAGCCATGATGACAGTCGGAGGTTTCTTCCAGCTAGAAATGAAGGCAGTTAGGCCAAGGATCTGAGCACGAGGAAGAACGGACGTCGAAGTGTTGTGTTCACTAACACTACTGACTCCTGAGAGGCCATGCAGAGCGCCGATATCGGTTCGGTCCTTGCGGGAGGTCATAAACCGCCGTGCCTGGAGGCAACGAATTGGTTCGGTGCCAAGAACGGTTTGCTCAAGGCTAATTGCTGCTGGTACGCCGCTACCGCGATCACGTTCGGAGCCCAAACAGCGTCACGCTCAGACTCGGATCCAATATTGCCCCTTGCTCCCAACCACCATCTCGTGCATACAATGCCACCAGAAACGGCTGAAGCGTGATCTTCTGCCCACCGCGTTCTCGAAGGCTCATGAAGGCGGCTTCACATCCGGCAAACAGGACAGGACTTCTTGATTTTCGAGGCCGACGCGTTTGACGGCATGAACAACAATCCCAAATTCGATTGTCTTCGTTCCCCCCGACGACCTTTATATACTCGGCCCAGTCAAGCGCACAGACAAGTCAAATATCCTTTGCGCCGTTGAACATGGCAGTTTGAGCGAATACCTTAACGCCTTTTCTGGTTCACTGGTTGACGAGGACAGCTTGCGAGATATGGTTCGCTGTGTGGCCGGCGCGCTGGTCTACCTGGAGGGCAACGATATCATTCACCACAAGATTAAATCTACAACTCTGTACCGGTGCTTTGGGTTTACAGCGCGAAGGCACCAAGGCAGCAGAGCAGGTCGACGACGAAGAATCAACTGTCGACAGCGACTTCAGACTGAACCTCGGTACCCGATCTTGCAATTTAGCAGCCTGCCTCCCAAACCTGCTCGCATGGTATACTCCAACCCTGAAATCTGGCCTTTGTTTGGCTTGCGTATCTATCGCCCGTCTAACTTTCAGATCTCTCAATGATCCTTGATCCAGCCCCGAACCCCGATACTGTCTGTCTCTGCGATACCCATATGTCGATTCTCCAGGACGTTTAACATGGATCTGTTTGCGGAATACACATCGTCATCTATAGTCTTTACCTAACACAATCGAATTCGACCAACAGAAGGGTCATGTATGTATGTATGTATGTTTTTCTAAGGTCCAGGTGCCTCGACACCTAACCCCCTCCTCAGCTTTAGGGAAGAAACTCTGGGAAAGTCCCGCTGATTTGGAACCACGCGTGACGACAGGCGATTGGCTACACCCGGCTGACTTCCCTCATCAGCCGCTGAGCGTCTATCCTGCAGTAAACCGCGTGGCCGAAGAGTTTCATACGATGTGGTTTCCAAACTCATTTCACATTACGGGAACGTAGTGAATCCACCAAGCCTGAGCTTCTTTCCCCTTGCATCCAGAAACTAGATTTCAAAGGTGCCGTATCTCCTCAATTCCCTAACACTGTAGCCCAATGTTCTCGGGCCTAACCCACACAGTCTACATTTCTATTCACCTCTCGAGATCACTAGCTGCTGTCGAGACGCGGGGCGGGCGCCTATTTCAAAAGGGTCCAGACCCCAATCACGCTTCTGTGTCTCATAGTTGCACAGGCCATGTAGAGTCTCATATTGTCTCACAAGTCTGCCGCCCATCGGTGTACACGATGAGCTCGCCGAAAGCCAGGATATCACCTATGTCCCATTCCACAGACCCAATCTCCGTACGACAAGACCCGATGAATCCACGTATCCGATTCCATGAACAGATGAAGCCAACGAACCGGCGAAGTCGAAACCATGAAGCCAACGAATCCAACGAATCCAGTAACGGCACCACGACAACGACGAAACCGAAGAATTGCGGGGTTGAAGGGACGATAGCCGGCAAGAACACGATGCGGACCAAAGCGCGAAAACGCCAAACCAACGAAATCGGGGAGCGGAACCCACGAGCTCTCGAAACGGACCAGTCCACCGAACCGACGCAATAGCCGTGACGCCTCCGACCGGGCGACGACGACGTTCAGACGTAAAAGGAGGCTCATAGGGAGGGAATGGAGGGAGGGACATTGACATGCATTGGACCACGCACCGGTTCATAGGGAACCTGAAGGACCTATGGCAGCAGACGACATGAGACCCTCGTTATCCGTTCCCTTCCAGCGACATCCATCGACATTTCGCAGTTCCTGGCCTTCATACTGTAGAATCTGTATCCGAAATCGAGCGAGAACCGTTTGTGGTGGTGGTGGGGTGTGTGTGGATGTGTACAATAGTGTCATGTTTTGTGTCTAGGTAGCAGGAATTTTACGTATAAATTGTTACCAGCGCGCGATCTTCGAGTTCAAGCACTACGACACAAACCTCAAAGACTCTGAGCGACACATAATCGCTGATCCTGGCAGCCAAGGTGGGTGACCAAGTGTTGACATGAATATGTTCAAACTCGACCTTCCGATCCTTGATCGCAGGCGAGATCAGGGCGTGGTCAAGCTGTTGTGAGTTCTGGTCAAACACATAGCTGTATCTCTCGTACTCTGGGATCTTGGCGGCCTCATCGATATCAGTCAGAAGGGTAGTCAGAGGCTTGTAGACGGAGCGAGTCTGGATGAATTCGTTGAAGTCTCCCGCGACGACGATGTTAGCCTTGTGGTTCTTGTCCAGCACGGCCTTCACAAAGCCCTGCAAAAGGACATGAGTCAAGTCACGCTCATAGGGCATGAAATTGAAGACGTACTGCAACACTTCCAACCTGCTTCGTCCTGTTCTCGACAGGCGAGTTAACAGGGGGTCGCGCATCTCCTTGGGTGGAGCTGCTCCCTCCCTTGGAGCTCAAGTGAACGTTGACAGTGAAAAGGTCGGCACCGAACGTAGTCCTCCAGTGTGCAACCAAAGGCTTCCGGGTTTCGTTCCAGACGCCGCTGGTAGGTTCGATGCGAGCAGGGTTGAAGCTGCCATAGAAGAAAGTCAATCAGAGACCAGATGCCGGAACTGGCGCTTTGAGACGTACTTGAGTGTCGGGAAGCCCTTGACACCGCCAACTTCAACAGGATCCAGAGAACCGCCAGCCTTTCCCTTCACGAGCTTCAAAACTTCGGGGCGGTGGAGGGCCCCGAAGGGGCCACTCGCTGGGGAGACTCCTCGATGGTGGTGGTAATGGATAGACCTGGCTATCTACTACAGCGTGGAACCAGCCTAATATAAGTCCGCAACACGCGCTCCGCGCGTGTTGACCTCGTGATCATGCCTCATGTGTTTATCGCCAAGAGTAGTGCCCAAAGGCACTACTCCATCTCCCCCCCTTTTAAAAACAAAGCGACGTCCCAGTCGCGACCACGCAAAAGACAACCAAAGCACACCGCTACCCACAACAGACCCTAACCAGCCCACAGCATCCCTTCAACAGAGCAAACGTGCTCGACCCCTAATCCCAAGCTGCCGCAGCAAGCCCATGCCGGCAATCCATCAGCATGCAGACCCCTGCCGCCCTGCAAAACCAAGCGCCGAGTCCGAAGACATCCACTGAGGGAGGTGAAGGGAGGTGTTGGGTAGTCGGTAGATAGTGGCGAACAATGAATGTGATGCCGGTGCGACGGCGTAGTGGGGGAAGATGTTTTGGTTCGAACTTGAACAGCCAACGATGGCGAGATGATGATGGTGAGGAGTTCCGCAACTTGACAGCGGAGGTCTTGATGAACGTTCCACGTGGTACGACGGGCGCTTCTGGGTGTCGGAGACGGCGACGATGGCGAGACCCAACGACGGCAAAACAACAAAAACAGACAGACAGCAGAGAGCAACGACAATAGACGGCGAATCTTCGTCCTTCAGCGCGAGAGCGAATAGACCACACTCTCGTCACCAGAATGGAGGGCCCCGAAGGGGCCACTCGCTGGGGAGACTCCTCGATGGTGGTGGTAATGGATAGACCTGGCTATCTACTACAGCGTGGAACCAGCCTAATATAAGTCCGCAACACGCGCTCCGCGCGTGTTGACCTCGTGATCATGCCTCATGTGTTTATCGCCAAGAGTAGTGCCCAAAGGCACTACTCCAGCGGTACAAGAACGCTGTACGAATATTTCCCCCAGGCTGCCCTCCATCCTGACCGTCAACGGGATCTACCGAGGCGAAGGCGTAAGAGACACTGCTAAGATCGTAAATCGCTTTGGTAAGTGTTGAAAGGGTGAGGTTCGCGGAGACGGTGCCATCATCTTTCGGTCCTGAATCATCTTGAATTTCTTGCAGGAACAAGAAATCGGGCGTCTTCAAGAGGGTAACGATGTGCGACGCGACGGTGGGGAGGTGCTTGGAGGTAGGAGCAAGATTCTCTACGTTATAATCGCCGAAAGTGATGGTGCAAGCGTCAGGCAGCTTTCGGGCAGATAGAGTGGTAGCAGGGACGGTGGGGTCAGGCCGGGATACGACCGACGGTGCCGTGAGGGGTAGGACGTAGTAGAAACCGAATCTGGGGCCAGGTACTTGAGATCGTCGGCGAGGGCTTTTTTCGAACGTGGTACTTACTGGTACGTCACAATGCCCTTGATATCTGTGAACACCGCCCCTAAAGAGGGAGCAGGGTTCTTTGTGCCATCCAGAGGTGAACCGATCATAATGGCTTCAGGATTGCCATCAGGAATACCACCTTGTCCTGCAACCGCACACAATCGCTTTCATCAGGATTCAACGCATGAGGACAGTGCATGGACGTACTCACCGATGTTGATGGTGAGGCCGCCCCTGTTATTCTTCCCAGTCACTGGCCAGTCGCCGTGCACCCAGAATTCACCGTAGTTGTTGGCAAAGCCGAGGGTGGTCGGCTTCGGAATGGTGACAAGCTGACCCTCGAGGCTCTCCCAAAAGTCCAAGCCGTACTTGTCGGGTTGCAGGGTTGCATTCACTTGCTCAATGCGGCTGATGTTGTTGGGGACGCTGAGAAAGCCATCGGCGCCCGTGTCGAGAGCGGAGAGAAGTTGGGTGGGGGGAATTCTGTCCTTCCCCAAGACCACCGGTGTGACCGTGTTGCCGGAGGATACGACGTGGATGTCGGTGGGGGATGTCAGTTCAGTCAAGTAGAGGTAGTTCGGGTTTGAACTCGAGCGGAATTCTGATACTTTCCCACTGAGGCTTATCGCGTCGCCAACGGAGACGGAATTGAGGACAGTCGAGGATGTGGAGTAAATGTAGAGGCCATTGGAAACACGGACGTCGTCAGACTTCTCTCCAACTATGTAAAACCCAGTGCTAGCCTATTACGTGGGATCAGCAACGCATTCTTGCCAAGTGTGAATGCGACGCCTGCCTTTGCTGTAACCGTACCGGTGAGGTTGTGGACCGTCTGGCCAGCAAGAGGGCTCTGCCACGCTGGGCCCTGAATCTCTGCGACGGTGGCGGAGTGAACGACAGAAAGGGAGGCCGTCGACAAGCAGAACAGGGAAAAGAGTTTGCCCATCGTGGGTCTCAGCAGCCAGTTGTCGGAGAGGGAGCTCAGTCGTCCCACCCCATCGCAGATAACCTGTAGATATATAGCAGATGGGCATGGCATTGATCAGCACTAGTCGACATTCGAAGCGTTGACCATACGGACAGTTTGAGCACATGCCACGGCATTTGAGGATATCGCGCTCATTATGCGACTATAGCTCTGAACGTTTGATTGTCGCCAGATGGAAGAGCGCCGGGCAGCGATATCGCAGGGAACCACGCGGCGGTTTATGAGCAAGTTGGAGTCTGCAGCGCCGTGTTTGTGGTGGCTTGCGGTGCATGCTGGATGCCATCCTGACCTCACTTGCAGGGTGACGGTGGCGGAGTCGGAATCGAGATGGCTCCAAAACAGTGAGGAGCTTTACTGGGCTCGCTCGCGGTCAATACTGGGACAAACGTGCCTCCCGCGCGGTCTGGAGACGCGATGATCACAAAAGAGGACATGACGCGACATGGGAAGGTGCGCCTATTACATCCTCCAACCCCACCAGTCCATTGTGATCTTATCAAGTAGCCCGCGAATTCAGTCCGGGCATTGGTGCGGTCTGCAGGGAGGCCCGGGGTCTTCCAATTGGCCAGCGGTAGTCCTATCGTTAAAAATACATACAATATGCGGCACAGAGCAAGAGAGATGAACGAAACAAATGAAGAACCCCCATCGAAAAAGGGAAGCGGAAGGTTAAGAGGGGTCAATGTCCTACTGCAGTAGCAAAGCGACAGTCTGGCCAGCAAGGTCAAGACAAGCGTCGGCCTGGATAGCGCACTGTTGAGCACCGAATGTTTGACCCCCGAGGCCGGCCAACTGTAAGCACAGGTCCTGTTGGATAGCGCAAGACTGCTGGAGAGCAAGAGCCAAGTCATTGACAACGTTGTTGTTCACCAAGAAGCCGTGGACACCGCTGATTACTGGGGGAGCAAGGATACCTCCGACTGCAGCGGAATTAGTGGCTAGGTAAGAATTAGGTGCTTAGAAACTCACGCTGGCCTGTGTACTTCTGGTAATTCTGGGACGAAGAGAAGACTGCCTTGTTCTTCTGCTTATTCTTGTTCTTGTTCTGATTAACGCCCGCGGTGGCCGTAACGACAACAGTCTGAGTGACAGTGACCGTCTGAGTAGCTAAGTTGGGGGTCGAATTAGCAAGACATCGTGTTTCACGGCCTGAATTGACCTACCTGCGTTTGTGGCTGTAGCGCTGTTCAAAGAGGAGATGGTCAGTGAGTTGCGTCCGACTCGAGCTTGAAAGGTAGTCTCACGTAGCGGTGGCCTCCTCGTTGTTTTCCGCGTTGGCCTCCTCACCGACAGCAGCCAAGATCTCGTCCTCAGAAGCATCCGGGACCAGAAGATTTTGCGTGAAAATACATCCAACGGGATCGTCTATTTCGTTACACGAATTGCCTTTGGCGGTGGGGTCGCCTATTTCGCCGGGAGCGAACTGTAAGTTGCATAGGGAACACGATGCGAAGATGTTATTGTAAGTAAGGGGCGTTGAGTAAGTAGTTAACTTAGCGTACCGTTCCAGCCTTCAGGGCATCAAGAGGGTTTCCGCCAACAGCCTGAATCTGTTTGGCCAGCTCGAGGGTGATAGCCTTGTTGATCTCAGCAGCATTATCAGAAGCAGGATCCTGGTAAGACAGTAACAGTCAGTTATGACAGACTTCGTGATGTAGAGGTGGCAGGATCAACTGACTTGGTGCTGCTGGATAGCAGCGATTTCTGGGTTGACGGCTTGGATAGACTCGCAAAGGTCTGAGGCCAACCCTACTGAACCAGTGTTCCTCTCAAGAGCACGGTAGATCAGGGCGGCTACCTGCCCCTCGACCGACCCGGCTGCCTTGGCATTGGTGAATGCACGGTCAGCTGTCGCCAATTGGAGACAAGTGGCATCCTTAGGAAAAATCAGCATGCGTTCAACGGGCTTCAGCACAGGATATTCACCGCAATCTTTCCGATGCCCTGCTGAGCAGCTGCATTGCCGAGAAGGGCGAAGACAGCATCGACAATGCCGTCGGGATTGTCGAGCTTCAGGAACTCATTGACCGTGGTCAAGAATTGTTCGTGCGAGTGTTCTGCCAAGGGTGAGTCGCTTCCAGACAAGGCTCGGTGTGGAGACTACATACCTTGGGGCACCTCGCGGCGAATGGGCACGGCCCACGCGGCGGAGACGAGTGCGAGAAAGACGGTGAACTTCTTTGCGAGCATCCTGATGCTTGTAGCCGGTACGGTCGAATAGAACAGTGAAGGTGAGGTAGAATGAGTGTTCAAAGGGGGTTGAATGAAGGCAAAATGACGTCGGATTGGAGAACAAGTGAATGAACGCCCAGCGATCTACAACCTTGAAACGAATCAGCAAAGTGGAAGTGAGTTATGAGCAGAGTGATTACGCTTACCGAACGAATACGAAGAGAAAGGGAGGGGAAAGGGAATGAAAGACCGCTCCGGAGCAGCCGCTGGTGCTTGGAAAAGGACAGGACGGGGAGTTCAGCATCTGGCCATGGTCGGGTTTATATCGAAAGGGCGGGGAAACTAGTCGCTAAGGCAATGACTGTCAGTGGAGCAGAATCAGCAGTTCCATGAGAACACAGATGTCCAGGAGTCATGGGTACTCCCCAGCGTCTTCCCCCAGTTATCCCTGGTTTTTCCTGGAAGAGCTTCCGCTGCAGCAAGGATGGATGAAGGTAGTATGTCGTTAAGGACGACGAGTCGCTGCCAAGAAATTGTGTGGGCCAGGGATCAGGAATCCGTGCGATATACCAATCCGTTGGGTATTCACTCACTCCTATCCAGCGGGTCTTCTTCCCCTGATTAGCTCGCTCAGAAGCAGGATATGGGAACTCGTTGGCGGTACTAGCTGAAGAATGGTCGCTACAGGGCAACATCCTCGTCGTCTGAGAAGACCGCGGCAGGAATAATACGTGGGAGGTCGCGGGATGTTTCAAGTTCGAGTTGTAACAGGGAGAGGAAGAAATTGGGGGGTCCGGGGCGCTAATCTGGGTGAGCCACCGTGCCAGTAGC